>VZTE01000949.1:833399-862974 GCA_013397775.1 Eulacestoma nigropectus | reverse complement strand
GCACTCGGCGGAACCCAGCGCCGGCTGCTCGCCAGGGAGCCCCTCGGGCGGAGGGGCGAGGGCAGGGCTAAGGAGAAGGGGAGTTGGGTGCTGTCCTGGCTAAGGTGCCCTGGCAGGCTCGCTGTCGCTGCGGTTTAACTCGCCTCACCGCGCCTGCCTCTGCAGCAGCGCGTACTCGTGCGTGCCGGCGGGATGGTGACAGCGCGGGGAGGGAGGGAGGGAGGGACGGCCCCGTGGCGGGAACTTTAGAGGAAGTCTTGCCTGAGCCAGGGATTTCCTCTAGGCCTTCGCCGCCTGTCTCCTGCCCTGCTGCAACTGACCGACGGAGTAGCTGGAGCTGTGCTCCATGCCCGTCGGTCGCCACGTTGCTGGCTGGATCTCTCCAGTCAGCCTGGCCCCCATCCGAGGTGCAGCATCGGACCCCCTCTGTGACAGCTGCTATGGCAGGTGGCAGTGCCCGTCACAGGGGCTCCGTGCAAGGTGTTAGGCTTTTCCTTCCAGTTGTGCACAGCTGTATGTGACGTGCTCCTCACACTCTGGATTTATGTTAAAGTTAATCCTGGACAATTGTGATGAGAAGAATTATAGATGGTTCAAAGCAGAATTCTCAGCTCCCTTCCCCCACTAATATGCACGTTAGACTATAGGATAAATTAGGGATGAGCGCTGCTATCTTTCACATATAAAAATAAGATTAAACACAGCCTTTGTATACTTGATGAAAAGTCATTGCCTTAGCTTTCCTGTGCTAATATGTCTGTTCACTGTGCTGTTTTCAGCCCGTCCTCTGCAACCCCAATCCTAAAATTAAATTCATTAACTCCAGCCCTCTGTTTCTTACAGTTGTTTTTCTGTATCAAGATACTTAAATAACATTTAAAAGTTATTTTTAAAAATCCGGTTTCAGCAGTAAATACTAGTAGCTGTTTAGCATGAGCTTTATACTGTTCTCCTACAATAATGGCACAGGATGGTGTGATAAGCAGTTTAGCCTAGAAGTCCTCACTTCTTGTAAGTAGTAACTTGTCCTCAGATGCAGGCAAGAAAGCTCCTTAATTATCCTGGATGAGTACCCTGCAATACTGGCAACAGCTAGTACTTCATGCTTAAAAGGTAAATAAAACCTTTGATACAGTACCTGGACAACTGTGCTGTGTTGTACAGAGGAGTAAAATCCCTTCCCAAGCCCTGTTTATTATGATAGTTAAACCCGCAAAACCTGCATTGATGGTAAACAAAATAAGCAAGAACAATTCACTAAAGAGGAAAGAGAGTTGCAGTCTTAAAGCAGCCAAGTTCTGTTCAAGTGCTCTTTTTTTTTTTTTTTCCTATGCTTAAATCCTATTCCTGCATCCAGAAACCATGAGGGAGACCTTTGGATTTTGCCGAGGGTACCAATCAAGTTAATGTAATGGGCTACAGGTTTGTGCTTTTGCAAAGGCAATCAAGGCATTGTTCACAAGGGGGGAAAAAAATATACTGTGTAAGTTTTTAAGGTACAGTCCTGAAACAACAGCTTAATTAAGAAAATTAGTGTTATAGTTTTTTCTAATGGTGATCTTGTTTTTTCCCTCTTGTTTTAAAAACCCCAAAATCTGTCTTGCAAGATTAGTTACACATGTGTAAATGAATATTGTTTTTGAATTAAAAAGGGAAGGTGAAAAGCTGACCCAGGAAGAGCTAATTTGGGCTAATTTGCAGTTTCAACTGTAAAACATCTGTGGGGGAGAGGCTGAGTTAGAAAAAACTGTATTGTAATAAATGTTGGGGCTTAGTGCATTACTTTAAGAAGCAAAATGCTACACTGATTTTTTTTTTTTTTTTTGCCTGTAATACATTTCAGGATGTAGATAAAATCCAAGCACCACAATCTTTAAGAATATGATCTAATCATGCTGTCACAATTTTACGTACTTCCCGGGTAACACAAGTGATGTGTGAAGGAATGGGGGCAATACAGTTAGTGTGCCTGGAGCCTACCCAGTGGGTTTCCTTACTCAACTAACTACTTTGCATGATCTGTGTAATTTAAGCTGTGAGGTGTGTATGTGGACGGTGGGAATTTTGCTTTTGGGAGGTTAGTCAGTATTCAAGGATGTGATGAGTTACAGGCATCATCCCTCTGCTGCAGGCATTCTGACAGACTTTAAGAAGATGCTCAACACAGCTCCCAATTAGTAAAAGGGCCCTATTCTCTATAAAATTTGAAAATTAACCTCACTGTGAAAGTAGAGGGATTCCTGTGGTACAAGTGACTAGAGAGAGAAAGTGGGATTATCTGGTTCATGAGGACACGGTCAGGCATCAGTAAATTTCCCTGATGAAGACAGGTCCTTGTTATTTTACGCCTGTTGCCAAAGAAGCAATTTTAGGCTATGCAAAACTGTAGATGGGCCAAGAGTGGAAGACCCCTAACTGTAATAATAAATAATGTTTTTTGGTTATTATTTTATCTTTTTTTTTTTTTTGCTGTAGATTTGGAATGGAAAATAATTTATGTGGGTTCAGCTGAAAGTGAAGAGTATGATCAGGTGTTAGACTCTGTTTTAGTTGGACCTGTTCCTGCGGGCAGACACATGTTTGTATTTCAGGTAAGTTTGATTTAACTGTTTCTAAAAGAGTTGTGCTAATTTGTTTAGGGATAACTGCATCAAACTAAGAGGCACTTGAAAAATAATGGTAAGCTAGAAGAAATATTTCAGTGAGCTCCTCAGGAATGATATACCTTCCTTTAAAGTCTGTTCTTGAGCTTGTACTTCTTTTCCCTGATATTTCTTGGTTATATTTTTTATTTGTGGTATCAATAATTAGTGATATAAGCACAGTTCTCATAGCTACTGATAATTTTAACCAGTCTGGTTCCTTATCAGCAGTGCCAGTTGCCTGGTTTACACCAGCACCATCAGGCTCACCTCTTCTGCCACTGGTGGCACTTTCAGACAATCAGGAGCATTAGGTTAATGTAGACAACACCTTCAGAGGATCAGGCCAACAAACTAATTGTAAAACTCAGCCAGAACAATCAGTAAGTTTGTTTCTGTTTGGCAGGACACATGTTCAACTGTGATGTTTGGCTAAGCGTGCTAAATCATAACAAAACACGGTGACTTCTAAAATGAAGATAGAAATTCAGTGGTAAATGGGAGGCATTTAGGACACAAGTGTGTAGATCAAGACTGCGCAAAAAAGTCTAGAGCATGTGACACTATAAAATAGTGCTGTTAAAACCAAAAGTTAATAAGGAATAATGAAGGAAAAGAAAACAGGGAAAGAGCAGCACTGAGATACCTTACTGGCCTAGTCTTGTTTCCATTTTGACTCAGTGAAAGGCAGGGTGGGGAAATCCTGAAGTAGACTTGCCTGAATTCTTTCAGAAGCTTTCTTTTCTTTTCTTTTTTTTTTTTTTTTTGGATAATTTCTTTGGTGGTGGTGGGGGTTTCTTGTTCATTTTTTTATTCAAAACTATAATTTGTATTAAAATGAACACATTTTTCTCTATTAAATACAAGATTTTTTTCTTGTAAGCTGAGAGCAAAATTCCATTGGATTAAAAATCAGATAGAAACTGAGTATGTCTTATTGTATAAGAACCCTGCTTTTTTCCCCACATACTATAAATTCACTTAACTCATGGCAAATGTATGCTGAAGTACAAGCATTAAAAAACCCCAAAGTGCTGACGAATACACTCCCTTGTTTCTCATGGTTACTGTAACTGGTTTAAAATAATACCAGCATTTGTGAGGCATTCTGATTAATCCTGTAAGTTCCAGGAAAGATGGTTTGTTTGGGATTTTGGGGGTTTTTGTTTGTTTATTCTGGGCATTTTTTGTTTTGTTTTTTTCCTTAAAGGACAGGCTAAAGGAATAGGATTAGACTGGAGGTTGCATTTATCAACCACATACATGCAAATCAATGTTGAAACGTTTCTGTTTGGTTTTGGAGCCAGGCCTAATTTTTCCACACTACAAATAAAGCAGATGTGTAACAAATGCACCATTTTTTAACAGTTTTTCCATTATCAAGCCATTAGAGCCTATGGCATTAATTGGCAGAAATAAGTGATCCTGTATTGCTCTCAAAGGGGCTACCTTGTGGTTTGTATGTGGGGAAATCAGCTGGCAGTTACATTTCTAATTTAAAAGATGCACTGTTCTCAGTCGAAGGTCTGAAGATTCATTGTTGATGGTGATGGGAAGGAGCAGGAAGCAGGTGCCAAAAAAGGCATGTTTTAGCTGTATGATTGGGAAGGTCTCAGATTAAATTTACTGGTCTTGCAGTTTCTGTAGAATGGACTCAGCAATTGTATCCTGGTTATAAATGACACTACAGTTAAATCAGGAGGAGATGTGTAGAGATTTTGCTTAGATTGGAGTAGGTCCTGTAAGAGATTCCTTCTGTTAAAATATCCTTTTTACTTCTTATGGAAGTACTGTTGGGTCTGGGTATATTATGCTTCAAAGGCTCTGGATTTCAGGCAAGGGTAGGACTCAGCTCATGTGTGCACAGGAGACCACCAAAACCCATAGTGCTGCAAGAAGCCTTTGCTGATGACTGAAGCAATTTTATTCACCAAGCTGAGGCATCAGACTGGGATATGGAGAAAACAAGCAAGGGAAGGCAAGACTGGGGCAAAGCACAGAACTGCAGGAGGCATGTGATACAAAGAAAGGAGATTGTTTTCATGGGGAATAGCATAAGGAAAGGACCTTTGCAGAGGAGTGTAAAGTTTTCAGATAATCTGCTGTAGATTTTTCTAGGTAGGAAAATGGCTGAAATAGTAACTAAAATGGAGTACCACACAGACTGATTACTAAGGATGATAAAAATACCTTAGATGAAAAGAAGATGTGGATCTGGTTGGGAATTCAGCCTTACAAAAAGATGGACAATTATTGTGCTTTTCAGACTTATAAAAGCAGCTTTTTGTTTTAAAACCCCAAAACACTACATTTAAAAGGGTTTCAATAGTAAAGGCCCACAGCTTGGCCTATTTGTTTCTTAATGCCAAGATATATGTAGCGAAACCTGATTCCTTCTCTATTCTTGGGAATTTGTAATAAAATCACAGAAACTTCTTTTTGAGCATATAAGCACATAAATAATTTACTGTCCTTAAGTGAGCATATAACCTTTGCTACCTACTCTGCAGTAATAGTTATGTGAATAAATATCATGTGGAAAAGCAAGATAATTGAAGGCAACATATACAGAGGCTGATTTCATAAAATTATTAAGTAATTTATAGCATAAGAATGGCATATTAAGACAGTGATTTTTATGCAAAAATTAATCTACTGCCTCTGCCCACCAAAATACCTGTTTGCAGGTAATCTGCTTATTTATCATTTGGTCATACCAAGCTCTTATTTTTTTTTCCCACCTGTGTATGATCTTTGGTTCCTGAGTAATTAAGAGGTTTGACAAAAACAGGAAGTTGGAAATTTGAGAAAACTGTTTTAAACAGTCTTCAGTGTCTTTTTCATGCAGCAAAACAAGGTTTGAGAGATAAGTAGGATTAGAACAGAGTATTTCCTTGAGTTCAGAACTGTGTCATAGGATATTACAAGACAGAAAATGACAGTGGGTACCTGAAAAACTAAGATCCTGCATTAGAATGCGAGTTTAGTTTAATAAGGAGTTAAATGGAACATGGTCCTTTTGTCGGCCATTACTGAGGAATTTAAACTGATCCAACAGTTCTGGGCACTGTTAGAACAAGACTACTCAATTACAGTAGTGATTTACTCTGTATTGGCAGTCCTTGTGATTTCCTCAAGCTTCTGCATTTGTTCTGTTCCTTGGCCTTCTTTTCCATTCTCCTGTGCTAGTTGTAAAGCCATTCAGTCATTTTCTATCCCCTTCAGGGCTGGAGGAAGATGAGTTCTACCTGATTCCCTGGTTTCTTCTCCTCCCTCTGGTGTATTTGTACCTGAGAGGTCTGACTCATCTAATTCTTCTGCAGAGTGCCTACAGCTTCTCACAAAAAGCTAGACTGCTTTGAAGGCTTAGAATTTAAGTGAATTTAAGAATTCACTAAGAATTTAAGTGGCAAAGAGTAGAAGCCAGTGCTGCATGAGCAGTAGCTCTCAAATTTCACCATGCCGGAGCATATAAATACTACAGAAAAGCAGGGATGAGAGGGACAGCAGGAATTAATTCCATTCATCCTCTGTCCTTAGGCAAGGTTTGTTAGACCCAAACCATCTGAACACATTACTAATACCAACTTGTTCTTGCAGCATGGGTGTTCATTGTTGACTTCAGATCTTCATGTGGAATTGTAAATATGAAGCTGTTTTACCATGCCTGGATTGCTGTTACTTTAAATGTCGCAGCAAAATCAGGCATCACATTTTATCAATAGATGTGGTAGTTAGGAGGCATTTTAAGGGACTGATGTGAGCCACATTTGACGAGGCAAATTTTATTGATAAATAACTGCAGAGCCATGGTTAAGTAAGGGCATTGAGGAAGATTATATCAGTTGCTTATTAATTAGGTTTGCATACTGGCAGAAAATGTTCAGGTGTCTTAGAGAGATGATGCATTTAACGGCATAAATTTTAACGAACATTGGTATTAGGAATGAAGCCAGAAAAAGTACTTCATTCCTTTCCTAGAAATTTGTGGAACAGCTCAAGCCTTACCCTAGCCCATCCCTTTTCTTGCTGAAGTATAACTTGCAGTCTGTAGTTTTAAGGATTTAGTCTTGTTAAGAACACACATACAGACCAATTCAACCTTGAGGGTATACAAGAAAATAATCTTGCTCTACTAAATTACCAAGATGGGCTGGAGAACACTGGCACTGTAGAACTGCAGTGATGTTGGTACCCCTGTTTGAACAATGGTTCAGCTGATCATATATTTAAAAGCAGTTTTGGATCAAGCCTGGCCAATCGCCCATGAGAAATGTCAGCAAACAATTTTACTGTATTCTAATTCTGTCTTTAGAGGATGGTGTTCTAAATCTACGGTTGATGTTGTGAAAGCAGTATATTTTCTGGTTAACTTGAACAATTTTAAATATAGTCACTACTTAGCTGCTGAAACACACTACTTGACGTTCCCCTGCTAGGTAGGCATGTGGTATCAATTTTAATTTATCTTTCCCTTTCACATTTAGGCTGATGCACCTAACCCAGGGCTTATTCCAGATGCAGATGCAGTAGGTGTAACAGTTGTGCTAATTACATGCACTTACCGAGGTCAAGAATTTATTAGAGTCGGCTACTATGTAAACAATGAATATACTGAAACAGAACTGAGAGAGAATCCACCAGTAAAGCCAGATTTTTCTAAGGTAAGGCATGTTTTGTTTTAGTCATGTATCAGAGGTATGCTTATTAGGAAGAGGTTTTTAAGAAACAAACCCAAACTCCATTTCATAATTTGATTTCATAAAGTACATGGAATGAGGTATCAAATAATGGAAAATACTTGGGGGGACAAACTACAACTGCCATGTAGTTGTCATAAATTTAGATAATACTGAGAAACCATCAAAAATTTCCACCATTTTGAAGACTTGGGTGTCCTTTCACACTGACTGTGAAATAAACCATTGGATTTATTTCCAACTGCACCACTGTTTACAAAGTGGCTCTGTTCTTCAGAAAAACAGAATAATGTTTTTTCTAGCCCCATCTACCTGGAACTAAGTTGTAGATACTCAGATCTGCAGTTTCTGCAAAACTTTTAACAGACAAACTGAAGAACAAGTTAGGTGTAAAATGAGAGAACATGGGTAGCCTGGTTGGATGATTATCTGATGAATGGATAATTTGACAAAGGAAGTATATAGATTAAGCTGTAAAAAAACACATCCTTCATGGTAACAATTAAACCAGGACTAGAATTAAAAGATAAAGTGAAATAGTATGTTTTTCTATGCTTAACTTAATTTTCAGGGATCAGATACTAAATATGTTCTCAAAATTACAGTTAAGTTTGAGGATTCTTAAACTTTGGGTATATTCCTTTCTTCCTTGTTTCTTTCTTTTAAAACCTAACAAGTGAGTTATGTTGGTTGTCAATACCAAAATGGTGACTCCCCTTAAGTACTTGAATTTACAATGCCTAGAACTACTTGTCTTCATTCTCTGCTTATATAAAAAGCTAGCTTTGCTCCTATGAAAAAGAACAGCAAAAGCTATCATATATTTGTTTACAGAGTCCTTAATGTGACTTTGGGACAAAATGGAAATGCACAAGTAGAAGATTATTAAAGTGATTAATTACTGGAGAATAAGCTCTACTATGTTCTAAAAAAGAAACGCTCTTTTTAGTTTGCATAAGGGGTCAGGAAATACTTAATGAGAGTACACTTTCCTGGAGAATAAAATCAACAAAGCAAACCTTTCCTGTGATCAGTCTTAAGTGTCATAGTGAGTGTCCACTGGTGCTAAGTTGCCATCCTCCAGATAACTATATAATCTTTCACCCCTTTACAAAATAATGAGAAAATGAGCATTTTGGGTTTTTGCTGCATACATAAACAAATACAAAATGTTTTCAAAGGAAAATGAAGGCCAGCCATGAGAATAAGATATATGACTAATCATGTCCACTGCCAGAGTGTTAGTATCTTCCAAATATAAATGTTTTTACTTTAAAACTTCAGTAGATAAATGCTTTTAGTGAAATCGGTCTAAAGTTTGGTAGTTTAAGGATAAGGTCTTTTAAATGAAGATGACAAGTTGATAGAATTGATAAGTATTGCAAATACCATAAAGTTGATGCAAAATTTGATGAAGTACTGCGGTTTGCAAAATCCTTTTGGGGTAGAAATTATTTGCTTTACTAAAAGCTGGATAAAATAATAAACACTTGCACTTTACTTGTGGATCTCTTTCACAGCCTTCACCTTGCGGAACAGTTAAAATATTCTCTTGAGAAAGTGGTTATTTTGCTGAGTAGAATATTAGGGAAAATGAGTAAGTGGTGTACTGTAAGCACATTTCTGATCCATAGCTAGTAGCTATAGATTCACATTGATGTGAATTCTCTTTTTAAACGAATTGTTTTACACAAACAAGGCTATAGGGACTAAAAGGGAAAAATCTATATGCATATGAACTCCAGTTTGAGATGTACACATTACAATCCATATATTTTTCTTTCCCAGCTTCAAAGGAATATTTTGGCATCTAATCCCAGAGTTACAAGATTCCACATTAATTGGGAGGACAACACTGAAAAACTGGAAGATGCAGAAAGCAGTAACCCAAATCTACAGTCCCTGCTTTCCACAGATGCGTTACCTTCAGCATCAAAGGGGTGGTCAACATCAGAAAATTCACTAAATGTTATGTTAGAATCTCATATGGACTGCATGTGACTAACCACCATCCTTTTGGTACTGTATATGTGTTAAACTGTAAAAACAACCAGAACTATTTCCCTCAAATTCCATAAGTACATAGTTGAAGCAATGTGAAGAACTTGTTTTAAAGCATCCTGTAGAAAGTTTATAAAAAAAAAAACAACCAAAAAAACCCAACAAACAAACAGTATTTGAGCAGATTGTGGAATATAAATACAACTATTTTTAAGTAATTGCCTTTTTTTTCTAATGTGTTATATTCTATGTGGTCTAAACCAAACGTGATTAAAGTATATGTATTCTCTCCTCCCCCCCCTTATTTTGTAAGCACTATTAAAAGCTAAAAAAAAGTTTAAAAGTTAAAACATTCAGGCAAAATGAAGGAATAATGCCATGTCCTCATCTCTGCTATCCAGATTGCCAAATATAAAGTGCCCTTTAAAAGCATCTTAAGAACAAAATTGTCATTAGATGAAGTGCAAAGAAAAAAGTATCTCTTATTAACAAAAAAGTCCAAAAATGTCCTTTTGCTCCGAAAGCAGACAGCACGGTATAATTTTAGGTGCAAGCTTCTTTTCCTTTCAAGGCACAGACTTGTTACTTAAAGCATGCAATTTGAGATTTACCATCTGCTATCTTGGATTTTAGGACTTTTTTTTTTGTAAATCTCCTGCTGCTGCTGTTTAGTCAAACTGTGGTTTGTTCAGGACAGTGTTTCATGTGGATTGGGGTGGGTACCTCAGGAAAGAACCCTTTTTCAGCCCCCCTAATAGCATACACAATTGGTTGGAAGGATGCAAGCAATTACTAGAAGATTCTAAGTGTCAAAAGCAATAGTGTGAATATGCCAAAAATGCTCTTCTGCAAGATTATTATGTATCACTGCTGGTTGGTATGTTTATTTTCAGGCATGCTTTACTGTAGTCCTTTTCACTAGTAGTAAGGAGTTGGGATGTTTTCTTTCATTTTTTTGAAACACCTGGAATTTTAAACTTCTCTGTTTTCTCTCTAGCCTTTAAGGTAATCCTGTTCAGTGGTATAAACCCTGTTGGGGCAGGCATGACACTCAAGAATACATTACTTGTCTCAGTGCAAGAGCTTCAGGGCATCCCTATTACCTGAGGCATCTTTGATGATAAAAGGAATTAAGCAGTAAACTGTAAAGACTTAAGACATTATTATGACACTTAACAACTTAGTTATTCCTTCCAATCCTCATTAGCTTTATATATTTACTCTGCCTGTATGTGCATTTAAATTGTAATCTGTCATACCAGATTACAGGAATATAGTTCTACTACTTACTAGTTACTGCCCAAATTATGAACCCTTGTAGGTTCCCAGCCCTTCAAAAAAAGGTAGATTTCATGATGATTGACAGTGTAGCTCTGAATAAAAATAGAATTTTCTGCATTCTCTAATGGGGATGATGTCCCAGACAGTGCTTCTGTCTTTCTACATCTTTAGTGAAATTGTCTGTGTTTCACATGTGTGTTTTTTAAACTGGAAAGGAATGACCTGATCTGAATGCACATGTTTTTCTTGTATGGAAAATCAGCAGTACTCATCTAGGGTAGATGAATGAAGTAATGAAATCCATTAATATTTGGAGGCCTGGTTCTGATATGTGCTCTTAAAAATCTCTCTAATTGTTTAAAGTGATAACCAGCAATCTAAAAATATTAACACTCACTGGTATGGCAACACAAATAACTGCTTCCCTGAACTAGCAGTTACTTCACTTGAGGGATGAAATTCTGTGAGCTTTATCTTTGATTTTCAATTACATTGCAACTTTTAGGTCTGCAGTGACATTTTGAGATTTTTCATGCACTTTATGTTATATTTATGTCTATTTAAGATATCTCATAAGTATAAGCCTGTAAATAACTTAGTTATCTGCTGGAGGATTGACAGGCTTGTGAAGTCTGCCTTGAAATAAGGCTACTGTAGTAGTATCTCAAACTCTTGCATCTATTGAATATTCAAATGAAAACATGATCTAAGTACAAGCTGTAACCAGAATCCATCCATTGGTAGCATGAAGGCTTTTTAGGAGCATATGCCACAAAGTGATGGAAGCAAGCTGTCTTGCTGCTATTGCAAAACCACGACAAAATTCAGTCAGCAAAACAAGGTCACCCAGCAAACCATTTAATTCAGAGGAATGGAAAAGAGAAGCTCTGTTGTTAAGGAGGAAAAAGTCATCTGTGCATGAGAACTTGGGTGCAATAAGCTTCAAGCTCGACTGTGGCAGGATGCTGCTGTAGAGTTTGGCACCACCTTACCTGATACACTCACTAATGGGGCCTGGATAGAGCTGACCCACCACTAGCAGGAAAAAGAATGTTGTGGTTGGTGAAAATCGAACAACCCTACCTCGTGATCTTTGCAAGATAAATGGCATTTCTATGTTTTTTGAGAGGCTGGGCGCCTCAGGTCTTTGCACCTTTGTCCAGATCTTAGCAATCCATACACTCTGCTTTCTGCGTATCACATTTCCTGACAAAATCACATTCCAGAGACACAGAATTTGAGAAACCAACTTCCAGTACCCCAGAGACTTCAGGCACTATCACAGCACAAACTTAGTGGTATTAAAAGATAGAATGCATGTAGGGCATCTGTAAAGACTTGTCCCTGATCTCTGAACGTTTTAGAACAGCAGGTCTGTGCACATGACACAGCCAACCCGTGCAGACATCACAGCATTACAATTTCAAGGTTGAAGATGAATTCACCTTCCCACAAACCTTTACTTGCAGAGGCCACCAAGATGCAAAGCAATGCTACAGATTCTGCTGACAGGACTGGTGATGTATCTCATGTTTTTATCTCAGACAGACAGATAGACCATTCGAAGACTGTCATAATGCTTATCGGAGGTTATTCTTGTACAAAGAAGTAAGGGGATCAGGCAAGGTAACATTATGGATTAAAAATGTGTGCAGTTTTTATGTCTGGCTTGGAAAAAAGTTGTCCCTTCAGCTTACAGTCACTGATTTATTCAGGCATCACCTTCAGTCTGAATTACTATGACACTTAAATTTGAAGGACACAAAATGGTTCCAGCTCCATCATAATGGAGACTAGTGAAATTTAATCTTTCCTGTAGCTTTACAAAGCTCCACTGAAAAAGTCAACTCTTACTACCAGTCTTCAACAAGGAAGCAACTTGGAACTTTGCTACAATAAGCACAGTAACTTAGTTTGTAGCTTGCCAGACACTCGCTATTCTTGAGATGTGAGTGACAAAGTCACAAAGAAATCTGGTGACCTGGCAGTCCATTATTTTCTTTGTAGTGCCTCAGCTGCTGTTTTTCTGGAAGTCAGCTCAGACTGAAAGGTTGCCACTTGCAGCTAGACTGATTGTCCACTGACATCTGAAAACACTGGTAAGAAGGAAAAAGGAAAAACCCCAAACCTGCTGTGTACATCCTAGCAAATCCTCATTTACCAGAGACAGAAAAAGGGCAAAGTTTACTAAATCTTCTGGCTTCTCCCTGGACAGCTGCAGATCCTTCACATCTGTAACTACCCTACTCCTTATCCATAGCTCAGTGGTCTGCAAGAGTACAGATTATCTCATTTATTTTGAGAACCACAGAAGTTTGGTCAGATGATGGGTTAATTGTTGCTTTGGTTGCTGGCTGGGGGGCTCTGCTAAGTGCCAGCCAGGAAGATGCAGCAAAACTGACAACTACATATAAGGGCTGGCAGTGTGTGTGGAACTCTTCTTCCTAGGCCTTCCCATTTCTGTTTCCAGTTACAGTTCTGCTTCTTAAAAGCTGGTCTTATAGTGTGAGATATGATAGCAGGGCTGAAGAAGATGGATGGATGGCTTTTTCCTTGATTTTTAGTCTTAGGCAAAGATGATATAAGGAAGAGCCAGCTGGAGGAACTAGGAAGGCTTTCTTCAAGGCAAACCCAAGGCTTCCACATGGAACTTAGAAGGCCATTTCAGGAAGAGATGGAAGGAGGATACACTTAAACATTTCCAACTTTAGATAATGCAGTTTTGGAGGCATGGCTGGGTACTCACTGTCCATGGCACAAGGGGTGTGACTGGTTTATCTACAGATGAGAAAGTCAGAGGATGGAGGTGTGAGTGCTGCACAAAGGCTACATCACATTCAAGAGACAACGGCTATGTGTTACCAGCAGTGTTAAGCACTGGCTGAACTGAACTGGCAGAAACTTTTAAGTTCTTCAGTCTCCCTCCAAAACTCCCTTGGACCATGAGATATGGAGGCCAACCTTTCAAAATAAGTGTATCCTCCAGTTTGTCCAATCTTACCAGGATGGTGGGGCAGACCTACACTTACACAAACTGGAAAGGAGGGGATTCATGGTATGGTAAAGAGAATCCTGAAGACATCTGTTATCCATGCAGAAATCAACTGCTTGAAATGCCTGCCATTTCAACAGCAGGATGAAATAGTCTGATGAAGGCTGGCCTGGATGTGTTAGAAGTGTTTAAGACCTGAAACCTTCAACTAACATGACAAGATATTGCTCCTGCAGTACTTCCCATCCAACCTAACAATGTTTCTTCAGATATGAAGAGATGTATGAAAAAACCAAAATTTTTTAAGACAGGTATCTGCTTGGCTAAATAATCTTTGGCATGCAGGTAATCAAGGTAAGCTCTCTCTCAGGACAAAGCCATCTTGAAACAGCATTATTGAGAAGAAATTAAGGGAACTTAAGGGAAGATGGGACATTGTTACAAATGGGACATTGTCTCTGACAGTGTTTGATCACAGCTTCAAGTTTCATTCCAATAAGTTTAGCAGACTTCCTAGAGAGCTAAGGCCTTTCCAACTTGAGGCCCAGCTGTTGAAGGAACAGCCAGTGAAGCCATGCTCTCAAGAAAATATTTTCAGGTTACATACTGATAGAAAATACTTCAAGTTCATGTACAATTCTAACTATTCAGGAAAACAATCCCATGCTAGAAGTGATGATCAGAGAAAAGTGGCCTACAGGCTGCATCTGTATTAATAACTTTATCAGGGACAGAGTATGAATCCACGGTGGAAAATGATTTCCTGGCACTACTTTGGCTTATATCAACTAGGGAAGGCACAGGGACAGTTTGGAGATCTACACAGAAGGAAAAATATCTCCAGTTTCAGAGTCTTGAATACCTCAGGATATTGACACCATGTACTCTATTTATAACCACAGCTGGATGGCTCATGTCAGTGACTTTGGATTGAATTCTAATGGATCAGAAGACAGACAGCTGTTAGCACCTGAAGCCTGCCTAGCAGGGGAAGGCTTACTATGAAAGAAGAAAAGAGGTGGTTTCCCCTTTAGTCAGTTCCTTTCAATGAAAAGAAAGAAAATCAGTAGCAAACTGCCGTTGGCATGATATGGACAATGTTAGACATGGCAAAATACCAGCAAAAAGGCAGTACTTTCAAGGCTCTGCAGAGGCTCGAAGAGGAGAGGCCGGAAATGTGCACATCACACAGCTCAGAAAGGCATGTTATACAGAACTGGAGAGCTGATAGTCTCCCAGATTTTTAGGCAAGCTGTTCTAAATACAGTTCACAAAATTCTTTAAGCAGTCCATCTGTGGAAGGACACAACACCAAACAAAACTTTCAGAAATGTGAACAGTCAAATATGCACCAGCAAGCAGCAGAATGACTCTGGCCTGGGTGTCCACGAGCTCCAGACCTGCCAGCAGCCAGTATGTGTTGGTTCCTGTTGCACACCACTCGATCACTGCCGATCTCAAGCTCCAGAGGTAAATTAAATATTTTCTTACTAGTGATTATCTCATCCAAATATGCATAAGCAGCACTGTGGCTCTGGGGACTGCTAAACAGTTTATTTAAGTCAGTAGTAAGGTGAGAACCCCCAGAGAGATCTTGTTAAGCCTCACTAAGTCTCTGTCTTTATGGAAAACTGTATCAATTTCTAAAAATAAAAGGTAGCTGAATGACTCCCCGTGATTCTCAGATGAGAGACAAGCCAGGGAAAATGAACCGGGCCTTAAAAACAGTGTAGACAGAATGAAACAGTGGGACAGATGGTTCCCCCATTTTTCATTTACAGATCACAAAGTCCTACAGTGGTCAAATAAATTTTTGCCAGTGAGTTGTCGCGTGTGGGCTGGTCTGCCTGCCAACAGTCATTAAAGAGATGTGGGAGGAACAAACCCCGGTTCCTCAATATAAGTCCTAAACTTGTAGAGAATTCACAGCAAAATTTCTGCTAGCCGTTTCCAAGAAAGGCAACTTAATAAAACAAGTAAAAGCCCAGAAACTTACTCACTGAGAGGAAATAAAGTTCTGTTTTTTTCAAAACAGAGAACAAATTATCAATCATTCGTAAGGGCTGTTTGCAGCAAGCGGGCAACTTGAGGCTGTGGGTGAGATAGAAAGATGAAGTGCTTACAAACCTTCAGCAAGAAAGCAGGGTTTTCTCCTGGGTCGTACTTTCTGAATCAGGTAACACAGCACAGACTTTGTTTAGGAAGTGCAGGGGAAGGCAGGAACCTGACTGAAAGAGCAGAGGCCCAACAGCAAATTAAGCTGCAGGAGTTAGGTCACTGTTTTCTGAAATTCTGCAAGCCAGTTCCAGTCACGTCTGTATGGGTTAATGGGCTGCAGCAGGCACATGATACTGCAGGGGCACAAAGTATCACAGTGGATCTCAGAGCACCTGATACCTAAGGTAGACCAGGGAAGAAAGGGAATTTTGGCACAAGGAGAATGTTAATGACAAAATACGCTGTGCTGGTACAAATAAATGCTTGTACAGAAAACCAAGTAAAACTGGTATGACACAGTTTGGGATGCAGAATTCAAATTCAATGCTTGTTAAATAGCTTGTGTCCTAAAACAGTACCAGATGGGTAAAGGGCACAAGATATGTCAATGCACACAGAATCTTACTAAATGCTGGTTAGATATCAGCAGTATTCTCTAAAAGAGGGATCCAGCTCTTAGGAGTTATTCAGGGTTTACCCAATCTCACATGTGTGTTTTGGCCTATGTGGACTGTAATCCCAGAGCCAGCAATTAAATGCAGTTCAGACTGCTATTTATATACAGTAAGGAACTAGCTAAAAGTGAACTTAGAGATTTAATATTCGCACACTGGAGGGAAAAGTGTACATTAGGACTGTCCTCTCATGGGAAAGCAGAAACTGGTAATTCAAAGTGTTCAATTATGACATGGAAAGTAAAGCAGTTTAATAGTTTTCCAAACTAATTTGAAGCTTCTGCACAGAGAGCAAGTTGACAAAAATCAGTGTTAGGTACAGCTAGCTACAAGCAGATTCATAAGTAAGACACTCCTTGCACAGGACAGACAAAATAATAATTTGAGCAACATCCAAACTCCTGGTCTAGAAATTAATACCTTATCCAGCAGTTCTAGCCATGGAAAGGTTCCTTGAAATTAAACTAGGGTTAATAAGACTCCTTGCTAGGCATTCAAGTTTCACCTGTGATACAGGTCCTGAAGAATTCTAAAGTAGGAACTTGGTGCGCCTGCTGTCAGATTTTGGAGAAAGGGACTGAGAGAAAACTTTTTTTAAAAATAAGGAATATTTAAGTGAAATAAAGATGATCTAAAGGCCCAAGAGAATCCTTTCATGAGATGAAACTCCACACATCATTAGTGCACATATACCACAGTAAGCTTATAAACTGCAATATTTGTTTTCAGGGAAATGTCTTTGAACCTAGCCATCATGGCTGAGCTGGAAATCAGATCATATGGAAGGTGAAGCATGGGAGGGAGACATGGTGAAGAAGGCAACAGCAACATCAGAGACAGAGAGCAGCTGGCACAGGAAATCACTACTTAGAAAAAATGGGCAAAGTCACATTGAAATACATGGCAAAATTTCACTCCAGGTCGCTGCGAGTCCCCTAGCAAATCTGAAATTATCCAGACTGTTCTCAATTCTTAACACAGAAAAAAAAGTGGAGAAAAGGTTATGCTAAACCAAAATTTTCTCTCTGGCTTCTCTCCAGACCTGTTTGTTAACAGTTTGAATGGAAAATTCATAACAAGTTCCCTGCACACAAGAGTGTATATGTTCATGTTCCACTTCCACAGCTATGGAAGACTAAGTATATACACAGCTATGGAACTGGGAAGATTTATTCTCTGCTTCTCCCATGTACAAATAATGTGTTTTCCAGACATAAAATGATAAGCAGCACTCTCTGAGAAATATTCAAGTTACACATGCTAGCTGAGACACTGGGATTTGACCCTAATTATTTTGTGATTTTGAACATACAAGTAGTATGTTCATTTGTTCAAATAAACTCATTGGCAGAGGTAATCTGACCGTGCACATTGTCCCCAGAGGAGTTTGCAAAGATGCCTGGCATTCAGAGCTAGCTGGGACATACCTAAATTTAACAAAAGGAAGAAAGAGAAAAAAAGAAAAAAGAAGAAAAAAACCCACTTGCTCTCTGAAACCATCTTAAAACCATCTTAATGAGTAAGAAATAATTTCTCAACACATGGGTGAATTTCCAGAAAGCAAACAGAAATCAAACTGGTACCCAGACAGAACACATAAAAGAACAGAAGAGAGGAGATTATCTGTTCAGGAGAAACCAAATGATGCTAGCCCATCACACAGTGTGAGCTCTGGAAAGATGTCGTATTTGTCATAGCTGGAAAATGCTAAAAATACAGGTCCAGATCACTCTCTGCTAGCAAAGCACTGAGAGGTGCCTCTGGATGAGGCTTGTAAGGTTCCCTGATAGAAGCTCATCACAGTCCTTCATGGATACAGACAAAGGGGCAGGACTACAGGGAGTCAGATCAGGCCTCGTGCCTCCATAGCAGTTCTCTGCTTCAACTGTGCTCATACAACCTGAGCATGTATGTTTATATATGTAGAAGGCTTCTATATAAACATACTTGAGTAAAGACATAACCTATTCCAGCTGAAGAAGCACATACCTGCACTTGTAGATCCAATTCCTGCTGTAAGCACAGAGCGTGGCATAATCTTAACTGCATACTTGAGGAACTGAGATTTCCCTGTACCTGGGTCTCCAACCAACAGAAGATGTGATTCACCTTGGGGGAAAACAGTGATGTAGGAGTAGACAGTTCATATACAGACAAACATCGACACAAAATGCTCAGATTAAATAATACTTGTCACATTCTACTAAAATTTAGCACTATGCATACATTAAAATATGTAATTCTGCACTATTTATTTGGTGTGATAAATACATTGTTTAATAAAGTCATCTAGACACAAATATTTACAATTAAGTATTTGTGAAGTATTGGCAGGGATTTGACACACTTCCTGTAATATGAGTTCTTACATTTTAGAATGCTCATTTCTCAGACTCAGCTCATTCTTGAACATGAAACAGAAGGATACCAGGTTTTAGTTATCATTCCACTTTTCAATTATTTAAATTATTGCAAAATGGACTAATAAACTCAGTAGGTTGTTTTGCTTAATTAATTCTTTGCCAACAGATACACAACTTTGTAATTTCAAAACAATGAAATTACAGAAGTAAATAATTTGGCTGCTGCAATCTCATTAAAGTGCTCTAAAATTTTTTCATTGTTTTCTACAAACTGCAACTTAAAATATAAAGTCTATAACTTTATGTAGCTGTAGAAGCATTAAGAATATCCTGTATTGGTATACAGAGACATACTTTTTAAAATCATTATGACCTACATGGATTATGACCTGTGTACCACCTGGCACATGGTATATTTGCCATCTAATAACAACAGAAGGAGAATCAGCAGGCAGGTAACTTGGAGTTACAAGACTAAGTGAGATGTGCTGACAATCACAGATGGAAAAGTCTGGCAAGGAAGTAAAATGAATCCTTTAATTTTTCCTTTTAATGTACTGTAATGATCCGCATTGAGGAAACATTAAGATTCCATCCTTTGATGCCAAATACTGCTGGGAATATTCTACTAGAAATAATTTCAAAATGTCACTTATACAATAAAAAGTGAGTTTATGTTTCAGATAAAACAGCTGCCTTTAATATTCTACCTAATGGAAACCTGAAAATCTGCTTCTATTGGGTTTTATTTGGGAAAAATTAAAATAAAAAGAGGAAGTCTAGACACCCACTTTAACTTGTCTGAGATTTTGGAAGAATACTCAGAGTTGATTAAAACTTGTTCTCACTCAAGAAAATGGGATGATTATGCTTCCAAGATCTTACTGGTTTGGTTTTGGAGGGGTGGGGGAGGGATATGAGTGAGGACAGGGATGGGAATGACTGTTACAAAGGATGTGATACTGTTAGAAACAATACAAACCTCTGGTTCGAGTTCCAGCAGCATCAGTCCTCTGTACACCACCAGCAAGCACCATGGCTACAGCCAGCTTCACCAGGTACAATCCAAAAACTTGAGGACATAAGCTAGCCAAAATTTCATTCCTCCCTAAAACAGGAGCAAAAATGGCACTCAGCAGAGTTAAAACTTGTTTTCCCATGGACTCCCGTGTACACTGACAAATAATTTGGGCAAGAAGAGTAGGGTAGGAAGGAGATTTTTAATTACTATTTTCTTTTAAATGGGACCTGGAGCAGTTGTTTGATCCAAACTTCCCTCATTATAGAGAAGTTAGGTAAGTCACAATCACAAGCAGCAAAGCTAATCCTATTGAAATTTAAGGAATGTATGGTGTGGATAGCAAGATAAAAGGCACTAATGAAATGCCATCATGCAAATTCTTCTGTTCCACGTTTACAAGTGTAGAAGCTATGAAACCTAGAAGTTTCCAGACTTCAAAATATGCCCTTGAAAACTGGTGTGTTGTACATTTAAGAAAACTAAGAAAACTTTTAACAATTATTTTGCCTTAAGCCTGCACACAAAATGTGCTCATTTTCACATTGTTACCTTCCATCTCCTTCTCCATTGATCCTTCTCTGTCACAAGTCCCTCTCCTCCTCCCTACTATAGTCTCTTCAGAATCAGAATATTTCAATCTGCTCTTAAAATGCTGATGGTGTGGAAGATAAGTAACAGAATTAATTCTGTCCTTTGAGATTCTGACACTACCAGCACATAAGGGGTCTCAGGTTATATGCCATGTGTTACTTCCATTGCTAGAGAAAAAAAGAGCCATTTTGAGAGCTTAACTTCATATTTTAAATTTAGATGCAAGTATATGGTACTGGCAAAATATAGGTACCTAATGGATGACTTAAGGTATATATGTTTCGTTTGGAGCTCTTCTGAAGGAATTAACACATCTTTGTCCACCCAAAAGTGAAATTTTAAAAGCATTGTTCAGCCATAGCACAGCCCAAGATTTCACTCCACGGTTAGGAGTTAGCATCATTAAGTGACTGACATAAAATGCAGTAGTAGCTACCATTATCTCTTGAAAAACAGTACAGGTGCACACACATTCTGTTGTGAAATGGCCTTACTTAGTCAGATTTGATGTCTGCCCTCAATTTCAACTCAAATTCAGACAAACAGCCTGAAACAGACATCTTGGGCAGTCAGGGTCCTTCTAATTTCCACTGCAACTTTCTTGTGGCCACTTCATATTTATTTATTCAGAATGGGTAATATTACATAAAAATCACATTGCTCCCTGCAGGCTTCCAAAAATTGTCCTGAGAATGAAAGATTAAAAGGTACCTTCAAAGAAGATCCTGAGTTACTTTCTGAACAGTTCTAATGAGAGCGATAAGAAATATTCTCGTTCTAAACAGCAGAAGGAAGAAATGTTACCATTCCAAACAGCAGGAAGCTAGCAATTAAATTGCTTTCCAGGAAATGCAGCTCTGAAGAATCTTTGACATTGACAGGATCTACACTTTCTTATTGTGACCAGGCTAATTTGAGGGAGGTTCCCACCTGCTTTTCCTCCTCCTTGTCTTTAAAGAAGAAAGACTAAGCCCTTTCCAGGGTTTTACGAGACAGAATGTCAGCCTAATAAAGTTCAGTGATGGAGACCCTAAAGAGTCCATTGAGCTTCTGCAGAGTTGAGGAGAAGGCACTCAGATTACGGAGAGGGACAGAGTTCCAGACAGAACTCCTGGTAATTCCAAGGTGGTTGACTGCGGACCATGGTAAGTTTAAGACGCAGTATACTGAACACCAACCGTTCTGGAAGCCACTGTGAATTGGGAGACTCCCCTGCACCTAACTAAGGGCCTAGGCATCCAAGAGTTACATTAAAGATAGGATGTGCTAATCCCTATGGGAAAGATTCAGAGCTTAATTTGGGATGCAGAGACAGTGTGTCAGATCTCTTGCCCCAGAGGCAACAGTTGTGCTGACTAAAGGTAGATCTGGTCCACACTATTTCTTCTAAGAATTATGCTGCTTCTTTCTTGATTATAAAGCACTTCTCTTTTTTTTCTTCTGATACTTACATTCTTTCCCATTTCTTGTTAATAAATGTTCCAAAAAAGACTTGAATAGAAAGCTCAAAGAATGAAGATCAATGCAGTAGGTTTGGTACTTCCTTCTGCCCCCACCCCAGTAATATTAAAGTAAGAATTTCATATTCTTGTAGTGGAAAAATATTCGTGATGAATGGGTGGTGAGACAGGATAATGGAGGGGAAATGTGTTCAGTCACTGTATTTTCCCTCCTGATTTCATCTCTATCCAATCAAGTGTCCTACTTAAAAGCTTTCAACTACTAACCTGCTAAAGGATCATTCCTATGCCTTTCCCAGAAGTCTTCAAATTCCTTGCGAACTTCCTCATCAATTACAACCCCTGCTAGCTGTTCATTGTTCACTTTAACATAGTTGGCTTTTAAAACAAGCTCCAAGTCACAGCGTGCACCCTCGTGGAAAGGTTTCCACCTCTGCATTACCACTCCATACACTGTGATGTCATCTCCTAGAGGTAACAAGAAAAATTAGTAAAATAACATCGGACTTGAGACATGCAGACACTTCAGCTAGCTGTAATGCACAATAACGTGATCTAGAGCCTGTGTTACAGTTAATAAGGTTAAAAAAAATCTAACAACCAAAAGCAAAATCTCCTGCAGTTACTGGAAGTCTAAAACAAAGGTAAGGTAGATTGCTTGAGTCTGTGCTAGGAAGTTATGTCTTTCCACTTCTGTTTAAGGGAGGTGAATTCTTAAAGATATGCCTCTGCTTGTTTCCTCTTTTAGAAGAGAGGAATTCCTGTTAAAATGCAGAAGCTCTTTCAATTAGATTGATTATACAAAAAAAAATAGTCAAAACTTATTTGGCTTCTGGTAACTCTTGTGATGAGCCCCAGAATCACTTGTTAACATTCCGAGTAGAGTGTTCTTCTGAGAAAGTACAACCACAAATTAATTTCTTGTGGAAATGTGCCTCTCTGAGAATTTTTAGTCCACTCTTCATTCATCCTCCCACCAATTAGCTTCTTCTTTGAATGCCAAGTAGCTTTTTCCACCTGCAGTACTCCTTAGATAGGAGGTCAGGTTTCCTGGCTCTCTGAACCTATGGAGGGGCACCTCACACTGGGAGACCCAATCTCCTGGGGAGGTTTGGTGTTCTACACTAACAAGATTTATTATACTTTCTGTATGTCACAACACATTACTTATTGAAACTGATCTGTCAAACAGTCAAGATGTAACCTGGGAGTGCATGACATTTTCTAGAATGATCGTCAGCTGCCACGCTAACGTTCAGCCTGAAACAGCAACGTGACAGATGAACACACCGCATTCGAGGAGCCCCCAGCACTGACAGCCACTCGACAGAGATTCATCTCAAATGGAAAACTAAACATTATTGTGGGTACAAACATGTAATTTATGCTATATCCTCACCAGACTTGCAACTGTCCACCAAGTCATCTTCCAGAACAACCGCCATGCAACGAGGGATGCTTCCAACAGACAGCCTCTGAACCTAGGTGATGGGAAGGAAAAGCACTTCTTAAGAACAGCACCTTTCAAAAACCTTTAATTTACAGCTGCTCTGGCATAAGGGCCTACGGTCCTTTCCTGGCACTGAGGTCAGTTCTTGCTGTTTATCACAAAACTTAGAGTAAGGATGCCAATGCTGCCCTGAGCTTAACAATTAAAGTTTAATGCTGGTATTAATGGAAATGGGATTGGGTATTAACTTAGCAGAAGGTGCTTGGTGCTGGGAGATGTTGTGTAATTTCAATATCTTGCTGAAGAAAGCTCACTAAAAGAGGTCATTTGAAAGAGCTGATTTTTTTTTTTTTTTTAATCATAATTTGAGTTATTACTAGATGCTTCTTTGGTGTGTAAAGTTGACTTTGGGTACTGAAGCATGTGCATGGGTTAGACAACCCTTCACTGAAGTATATACTGAGAAAATATTCACTGTATTTTTCTGGTATTTAACCGTGACTTGACAGTTTGAGATTAAGTTTACACCTAGGTGTCAAGGATTAAATCAAAACCAGGAAAATCCAAATATATATTGGCAAATGTGCCAGTAACTCCTGTAATTCTTTTTCTTTTCTCCAGGGCAAAGTCTGTGCAATCTTGTCACAGTCCATTTCCAACCAGCAATCTTTACATTTACACTTGGAGCTTGCAATAGTTTTGAGAGTATCCACTGCACAAGAACAACAGTCAGAAGTACCTTTTCATTCTGCAGCACAGGTCATACATGCTAGAACTCCAAATGTATTCACTCTCTGGTGCCTAGGAAGGTTAATTCACCCTTGTGTATTATCTAAATGGCAACAGGCAGTTCACATCACTGTCAGTACTGGTGGCACATGCACAGTTAAATAGAGAGACCTCAATAATAATAACTGAGCAGAGCTCAGTAGGAAACACAAGGGAAATTCACTCCTAGTTTAACTTTACTGTTTTTAATAAGCCCATGTTGCTGAAAATCCTTCCTACCAGAGAGATCTGTGTGTCACACAGTAGAACAAAAAATAAGTTATAAGAGATTTCCCATATGTCAGAAAAAATCATTACATGTACATGCAATATTGGGCTTATTTCCTAGAAAGTTTTATTCCCTTACTTTTTTTGGTATTCTGAACTTTTAAGACCTTAATTTCTAACTTCAAATGTTTCTCCTCCACCTTGTCTGTACTTCCACCCAGGGCTACCATCAGAAAACAAGCGCAAATTCTATATGAAAGTTCTGTAAGGATCACATATGCAATAACTCGAATTCAATATTGGCTGAAGGGAAGAGACATTTGCAGACACCATATATCAACCACACTGCACAGCTACAGCTGGCCCTGGCCAACACTGGGTTAATTTTAGTCCTTAGAAGCAGAGTTGAACATCAGCATCATGTACAGGAAGTGCTTAGAGAAACAATGCACACTTGGTGTTATAGAGATTCAATGTGGAATGGAATTTAATCTATGGAAATCTATTCACTGACCACTGGTGTTTTGTACAATATCGAATGGAATTACCCAATAACAGAAGTCTGGTCTACACGTTGGCTTAACTTCTAACTCTTTGACTGGAAATTTGTAACCAATGGGTTGCCTGGCTTCTTTCAGTCTTCTTGGGCATTTGTTTCAAACAACAGTAGACATCTATACTTTAATACCTTCATCTTTTTCTCTATGTTTTTTTTTCCCTTACCTGTTCCTGAATTTTGATCTCTTGATAGTCCCTGCAGCAGGTAGGAGAAGAGGTTGTTCCAGAGAGACACATGAACTTGGTTGAGTTGCAGCCTTCTTCATTGAGACAGGCTGCTGGACGACAGAATGTGTAGTACTGCTCGAAGTCAGCCTTGACAACAAACACGTGCTTGCACTTGTTGCAGATGTAACTCCGTTCAAACTCCAGAACCTTCACCGAACTGGTACGTATGACAGTCCCAGTAACAGACAAAAAGTGTCCCACATCCTTGGATTTAGGAATGTGCTCTCGAGTCAGCTCTGGGCAAACAGGCAAACCTGTTAGACAAAAATATGTGCAGCATAAGGCTATGCTTATAAAACAAGGACTTACAGTGTAGTTAAACAGAAAGAGTAGAAAACATGCCAGACGTATGAACAGTAGCCATTGTTATTACTGTTTCATAAACGTGATTCAACTATTCATCTGTTGTACCATAAATCTGATTCATTGTCCTCAGATAGTGAAAATCATCAGACACTGAGCACTAGCTGAAAATGTTGCCATTTTACTCTCTCACTCTTGCCAAGGGGTGAATAGTCATAAACAGTTTCCATTCATGGAAACAGATCCTGATGTTCTCATACCTATATTAATTTAGATGTTCTTTTTGCAGACGCCATTTATTCTACAACTGGTTTAACTGAATTACAAATTTTTAGTTATGCTACTTAATTGTGGTTCAATGTTATTCCTGCAGTTAAACAGGTGTAGCTCCTAATCTTGTATTAATTCTCAAGTCTAAGCAAATTCACAGTCAGAGAGCATTTGACCTTAAATCCACATTGCATACCAGTAAACCTTGAGCGCAGGAAGATAGCATAAAAAGAATGCAAAGGAGTTGCAAAGGAATGCAAAGGAAAGCAAATTCCCTTGTACATTCAAATGCATAGTGACAGGACACTTTCCACTTGCTCTGCTTTAATGCCACCCCAGCAGCCAGTTCTGTCCTGTGCTGATCCCACTCCAGTGTTCACCCATCACTCGGCACCTCAGAAAGATTAATTTCTCTCAACAACCTACAAACTGTTTATAAAAATAAATGGTCTCTGATATGCTCACCTGAGCAAAATACTGCCTATTCAGAAATTAGTAATGAACTGCAAGATACTAATAATTATAAACTTAAATTAATTTCTTAGTCTTACTTCCAAAATAGAGCTAGGAAACAGAGATGTAAAACCATAAATCTGCTAGGAAATGATGTTTCTAAGGGGACCAAAACTATTTGTGGGTTTAAGTCAAATCTTCTCAGTAGCTTTGGCTGCTAAAAAAAAAAAAAAAAAGATGTCATATTTATTTCAGTGCTTTCAAACCCAAATGCCTTATTTCAGACATGCAGAAACATTCTGGTTTGATGCTTTTAAGCAACACTTGATCTTCTGCTTTTGTTTAAAGAAAATATTTTTAACTATTAAACTAATTTTAAAGGGTAAGAGAATAAAGTAGAAAAAGTAGAACTAAATAATCAGGAAAAGGAAGTGTTTTGTAAAACTGAAAGCAATTTTTTCTGATTGACTCTAATAAAGCTATTTAAATGTTCTACCAAGCCTGTTGAAATTTTCATTCTACCACAGATTTGCATTTCTAGTCAGTTCAGGGGAAAAAAAATCTGTTATTTCTCCACCTGTTTTAGCATTTTTTTCTTAGTTCAGTATTGCTGCCCCTGAAAAAGCTTTGCAAAATGCATCACATCTTACACTAGAGAGAGCTACAGCACTGTTGTCAGTATATATGACGATCATCTCTGTGAATTTTGAAGAGACAAGAGTCTAAATGTGACAAAAAGAGCCTTCATTCTGATCATACTAGACTGCTTGACAAACTCTTTGAGTATGTGCCTCTTTGAATCAACTTTACTGTATTAGTCACAAAAAAGCTGTTCGAAAATATCAGAAGCAGCTTGGCCTTCAGTAACAGACACATTGGTGCTCAGGCTAATGAGAAGTAAGGAAAAATCATTTCATGGATTTGCAGTAAAAAGTAGAAGTTACACAATCAAATTCCTACAACACTGAAATTCGGATAAAGAACTTTACGGTTTACTTTCTTCAGTGAACTCAGGGCAATTATTAATTACTGCATATCCACACTCCTTCAATCCTTTCTGAACCCTTAGATGCCCTGTCCATATTGGTAAAAGGTGCTGAGATTGTTTCTTACACCTGGTGTAAGCAAAATCACTTTTCCTCACTTAATTCCAAGGCTGACACCCAGATCCCATCACCCACACTCCTGGCAGTTGCTTGCTGCTCCCACCAAGAATAGTGCACCACCTTCTCATTCCCTCCTTATCTGACATGGGAATGGGAAGTGGCACTCCAAGATGAGAATCATGAAGGTAATCAGAACCCAGCATCCACTTTAAAGGTAACAGTATCATGGGAAAATTTGGGTGGAAAAAAGGCTATAGAAAATTTAGGTTATTTCTTTTGTTTCTTCTGCAGCGAGCCTTTTGGCAGTACTGAACATTAACCAAATTGCAGCAACAGATGTTATTTTGATCCAGCTGGACCTCTCAAGGATAACTCCCCCTGTTTTTCACCAGTTGCTCTCCAGCTTAGGGATGGAACTATCTGTGAGTCTGCTGACTGAATTCTTCTGTCAGTGATCAGTCAGGCTTGCTTTTATCAGTTATTAAAACTATTAGATCAAGGGGGCTAATTTTGCTGGAGGTTGATAAGGGAACATTTAGACAAAACATCACTGTGGGAGGAATGATCAGCTCCGGCAAGAGGCTGATAAGAGGAAAAGGAATGTCTTAAAGACACCACTCCTCATGCAGAGATCATCTGCCCTTGCTGTATTCCTTCTAATACTTCCTGGCAGCTTTTCAAACAATCATACATGGAGTCTTTTTTCATGCTGAAGCCCTGAATAATATAAATGCATCTCAGAACACTACGAGGAAAGTTTTACCTCATTCCTGCTTTCATAGGTACAGGGAGGTGCCCGAGGTCAAATTTCAGTACAACACAGAGGCCATCCTTTTACCTCACATACTCAGCAGCTGTGTACAAGCTTCTCAGCACCTGAATACCACAGGCTAAATATATTTCTGATGTATGCGTTGTCATTACAACATTTTTATGGAAACTCACTGGGATGAAACACAGGCCTGTTTAACAACTGTGATTTATCCAAGTTCAAACTGCCAAAAGACTGAATGATCATAAGCCACTCCACAACAGGGCAGGGGAGGGAAACACAGGCTGCCAGCTCTTGGCTTTGCAGACTATTGGTCCAATTGTTATGATCAGAAATGACCAGAAGGGACGGTGCCACTGTTGACCCAGTTTCCCACAACAGGCAAAAAAACCGATTTGAACCCGAGAACCTGCACTCTACATTTACCCAACCTCAAAATTACTAAAAATTTTCTAATAATAAAGAATAATGACTTATCATCTTGCAGTGAAAAAATTACTGAATCTTCCATTAATGATCATGCCTTCCAACAGTTCATTCCAATTTTATGACAAGCAATTTTATAACAGTTAAGCACAAAATTCAACAGTTTCAGATTAAGCTGTTACAAGACAATTCAAAATTTAGACTTTGCCTCCTCTGGAAGATGGCTGGAGCCAATAAGGACTGGGAGCCAAGTGGCACAGTAGGGAAGTCAACCTGCAGCAAAACTTAGGAACTATGTCTCTTCCCCTAAAACTTTTTTTGCCTGGACTTTTTTTTTCTTCTTTGTTTTACTTCTCTCTAGACCTCCTGTCTAAATTGAAATAAAGTAAGACCAGCTGCTGCTTTGAGGAGTCTTTGCCCTGGAAAGGCTTTGGTATAAGCCCTGACCCAGCGAGTGACGCCAACCATTGCAAGCAGGCCAGTGAGGATGGCCACAGCTTTCCTTTCGGGAGTTGGTCTACACACATCCACGTGTTTGCACGTGTCCTTTGCTGCCTAATAAACACTAAGGATTCCCTACTGCTTCAAACACTTAAACGGCAAGAATTAAACTTGCTCATTCCATGGCGCCCCAATAGTTTGTTATAGAGTACGGAAATTTTGGCGGTTTCCCTGAAGAGTCAGGAAATGTTGGCAGTCCTGGCTGGGAGGTGCAGCTCGCTGCGGCCCCCGCCCCGCCACTCACCCGAGACCCTGGCGTGGAGGTTCTGCTTGAGGCTGAGCTGTGCCGGGTCCGTGCTCTCCTGCAGCGCTGCCAGTGCAGCGCGGCGCAGCGCGCTGTCGAAAATCGGGAGCACCTCGCTGGGGAAGGCGTTGAAGTACTCCCCGATCTCCATGTTGGTCTCAAAGAGCGTCAAGGCGTCGACGACGACGGGGTAGTGCGCCTGGTCGTCCGCCTCCCTCAAGATGCCCAGGATTTCGTCCCTGTGGTGCTCCAGCACGTAGGACTCGAACACCTGCCCGATGAGGCTCACCTGGTCCGCGCTCAGCACCATGGTGTCCCTACGCGGAGGCGAGGTGCGGGGAGGCGGTCACACAGCGGCGCTTCCCGGTACGGCCACGCGCCGGGCGGGAAACTTTGTCTTTCCCTGGGAAAAGCCCATCGCGGACCCAGGCGGGGCGGGGCGGGGCGCGGCTCATGAGCTCGGGCAGGGAAACCTCGTCACAGCGGCACCTCCGCCCCGCCGCTGCCCGGCACCGGGACCGCGCCAGGCACCGGGGCCGGGCCGA
>VZTE01000949.1:770532-833308 GCA_013397775.1 Eulacestoma nigropectus | reverse complement strand
CGCGCCCCTCAGTGACGCCTCCCGCCACCCCAGCCCGCCCCGCCCTCCCGCCGGGGTGGGCGGGGAGCGGGCGGGGCGCTCCTCCCCGCTAATGCGAAAAGCGAACCCGCGCTGCCATCCTTTCCCTCGCTGTGCTGGTGGTGCCTGGCCCGGCCCTCCCACTCCCGCCCCGGCCGCCGCCAGCACAGCAAGTTTTGAAGGCGGCCAGGCGGGCGCTGCCCCAGGCGCGTCCCGTCCCGTCCCGCCGCCGGGCCGGTGAGGGGTAAGGTGCGCTCCCAGCACCGCGGCCGCCCCGCTCCCGCTCGGTACCTGCAGCGAGGCCGCCCCGCTCCCGGCCTGTTCCCGCCGCGCCGAGGCAGCGCCCGCAGCTCCCTCACCCGGCGGGAGGAGCGGCTCCGTCCCCGCCCCTCCGCGCCGTTGCACGCCCGGGCCCGGCGGGCCCTGAGCGGGGCGGGGCGGCGGAGAGCGGCCGGGATCGGGCGGGATGCCGGGGAGTTTCCCGCGGGAGAACCGGCCCTCCTGGGAGCCGGCGAGGGGCGACAAGCCCGGCACGATGGCGCTCCCTGGGCACGGGGGACACTCCAGCTGCTCGGCCTCTCGGGAACAAAAGATCCACCCACGGGTTCCCTGTGCAGTGGCGCCGCACTCTGCACCCTGTGGCAGAGACGCTGCTCCTGTACAGCGCGGGAGGATTGCGAGGCAGGGGGAAAGGGGGCTGTGGGCAGGGGTAGCCCCAAGGCAGCTGAAGCTGCTCCCTACAAGTTCCCTCTCCACCCCCGCGGGTTACACCTCGAAGTCTAAATTTGGCTTCTTTAGAAGGAGCTGCACGACAAACCACTTCCCCCTCCATCATGAGGGCATAGCAGAGTCTGAGGAGTTCGGGATTTTATTCTTAATGTAACAAAAAAATAGGGTTTGCTGCAGTCTCTAAAACTTTCGCTTTTGCCTGGAATTTACAGTATGGTATTTTGATTCGTTTCTTATTTGTATTTTTTCCCTGCGTATAACAACCCAGTGACAAGCTCTACAAGTATTTGGAATAATTTGGGGTTTAGCTAATTCTGTATCAAAATCGTGTTCCAGGCTGTTACAATCCAGTTTAAATCAGAAGAACAAAGAAAACGAAGTCTCTGTGTATAAAATGGAAAGAACTTTGAAAGTTAGAAATATACCCAAAAAATATGATTAAAACCAAACGATGTTAAATGTTGGTGCGAAAAAATTGATATATTTTATAGAAATATACCCGAGGCAAAGAAAAAGAAAGATGAAAGAAAGAAAAATAGAGAAAGAAGTGTGCATGGGTGGTGGGGGGACAGGGAGAGAGTGGCAGGGGTTAGGTGGAAGCCTATCACCCTTCCGAGGGTCTCAACGATGCCTCGTTGCTCCCCTCCATCTGGTCTTCTTGGTGGTGAAGGGCCGCCGCCGCCACACCAGAAAGTGGATTAATATACGTTTGGGCCAGGTGGGAATGCCCAGGTGCCTCCCCTAACGGGGCTAGGTTTGACACTGTCCCTTGCAAGACTCTGGATCTGTTGCATCATGCTGTAGTGCTCTGGTGCAGGGTCTGGGGATCCCTTTGGGGGGTCGTTGATGGGCCATGACACCCCCTCTGCTGCGGATAAGCTTTTTCCCCAGGTGAAGGGGTCCCTCAGCTGAGCTGGTCGGCACAGCGGAGGATGGGCGGTCACTGCGCCTCTCACCAGAGGTGTTTCCAACACATCCCAAAGCCTTTTCCCCCCCACCCTCTGGTTCGAGGGCCTGTGTGAAGCCTGGCAGCTGATAGCCCTGGGGCTGCTGTCTCCACCCCGAAGATGTTAAGCCTGCGTTCTGTGAATGTATTCTTTTTCCCCAGCTCTGAGTTGTTACTTTATCTTATCTTCATCAGCGAGCAGTCCGAGGTAGTCTTCTCTGCAGCCTTTGTAATAGAGTTTTTGCTATAATAGGTGAAAGTCCTTCATGAAAATGTGTAAAACTACAATATTTCAATCTTCGACACAGGCATAAGGAGGTTCTCGAGCAGTTGGCCTGTTTCCTCCAGTCACTTTGCAGCATGTGTGCACACTTCTAACAAGTGCTGTGCTTGCATGTTTGAATTCTGTCCTCATTGAATTCAGTATAAGAAGACTGTCTTCTGATTTACTTGTGTATTCTCTCCGTACCTCTGAAAAGGTATTTGAATGTCTTTTTCATACACCCATTCAAGTCTTGCAGTATCACAAGAGCATAGCTTTATGTCCCCATAACTTCAAAGTGCTGAGCGATCTTAAAACTCTTCTTGAGCTTCTCAGTCCCAGGACCTCCCATTGTTGGCCTGTATTAATGATGAATTATTGATAGGCAATCAAAACAAAAATCACTGCCCATGTACGATCTTAACAAAAAAGTGCACTACAGTAACACTGATAGTTCTATAATAAAAACATATCAAAAGAAATGTACACAGTTTGTATTTTAATACAAAATTTTACAGCTGGTGGAGGGGAGAATCAACACTTTTCAAACAAAAAAAAATATCCTTTAGATGCCTTATTATCAAGTTATGATGTATGGTTTCAACATGTAAAGTAACTGCCTTAGTGCCTTAATAAAATTAAGATAGTTAATTTGAATGTCTACCATGCTGGGTTTTTTTCCCTCCCAGTCCTATTTAAATGTGATCTTAATGAATAAGAAAGCTGCAGTGGTTACTTCACCTCTTGACTATATTATCTTACTATCCATGAGTTCATCTGAAGAATGTTTGGCCAGCAAAGAAGGGAATGGTCTTGGAATGTTTGGGGAAAAGTTTGTGTAGAACTTCACAGGTGCTATAAATCACAAATCAGATTTCTCTGAATTGCTACTCCATATGCTATTGGAAGAGGATTTCTGCGTAGGACTCCTGTCTGGTGAATCAGTGGATGGAACTTCAGTTACCTCTCCTGCATTGTTTGCAAATACAAACTTCTTCAGGGTACTTGTAGATGTTGTCTAAATCCCCACCTGAAGGAAACAGTGTTTCCAGCAAAAGACTGCTTCATGGGCATTATTAAGAGGAAGTGTTTTAACCCCTAGATATTACTCTAGAAGAAAAATATGTTTTGCTTTATAAAACGGTCCTGTAGTAACTAATTTAATAGATACAGCTGCAAAGGCACTGCTGAGATCTGCACTTAAAGTATAAATTGATCACTGTGAAAATTCAAAATAAGCCCTTTCTCTGGCATATATCAACTTTAATCAGTTTATAGTGCTGTCTTGGAAGGTACAAAACCGGGCTGCTGTTTTCTAATGATGAGACACAGTTATTACTACACATTAGTTAGCACAGTTACGTGGCTTCTGATATGGCAGAGCTGCCATCTCTGTGAATTCCTGGAGGTGTCCATGTGTGCTTCCTCAGGCTGCGTTTGTAGCCTAAACAACCGGTGCAGCAGTACGAAAAACAGTGCAGCTGCCGGCCACTGGGGCAGCTGATTTTTCAACTACAGAGCACGTAGCAGATGTTGGTATGTAAAGGCTATGATCAAGTAGTGGTTCCTACAAGAAAAAACTCGAGTTATTTGTCAACTTATTATCTAATAGTAACTAGTAACTGTTATGTGCTTAGCTGAGTAATGAAGAAATGTTTACTCAACGAGAAGTTATCAAAAACTGTGTTATGCCCTTTGGAAAATTCATGAGGTAGCCTCTTTTGAAATCATGGTGCAAAATAGGACAGAAAAAAAGTAATTGTTTCAAACAAGTGGATGGAGATAGTGCTGGCAGTCACCAGCCTGAAAAGCTCTCTTGTGGGCTCGGACCACTTGCCTGGTTTGTCTCAGCTTTCCACTTGGAATAATGGCTTTCTTACATAAAGCAGTGTTATTTTTTTTTGCTTTCAGGTCCCTCCTGATAGTCCGGTGTGGTAATGAAGACAGAGACTTAGAACTGCTCTGTTTCTCAGTTTTGCAGAATACAGCGTGTGCCCTCAATCTGGGCTTGTTCCAGGAGAGTACAAGAACTGCCCATTAATACTGCGCTCAGGGTGGTGGTACAGTGTGCAATCGGGACACTGCCAGCAAGGCTGCACAAGAGTGGAGAAGGGCTCATGGATCCCACACGTTTGGGAAAGATCTAGACCAGGCAGCATGAATACGGCTGAATGTTCATGGGGCTGGGAAACTTGGGCTCCAGACTGTACCCTAAAGCGTCTCTTGGCAGCCGAGGCTGAGGCTGCCTATGAACTCATGAATCCGTGCACTTTTAGCTTTTTCCAGAACACCAGATACTGCAGAGATCAGGAATACAATGGCATAGTCATCAAGCAAGTTCCTTAAGCCCAAAAGCCAGATACTAACTTCTTTTACGAATACATTTTACAGAGTTCTCAATGCCATTTGGTAGAAAATAATTTTTTTCCTAGTTTCCTCTGGTTGTTTTTTTGGGCATTTTATTTTTGGTTGGTTTTGGGACTTTTTTTTAGGGCTGGTTTTTGGTTTGAAGAGACTGATAAGGCAGTGGTACATCTGCTGACTGTGGCAGACATGGTAACTGAGTGCTTCTTAACATTCAGATGCCTACTAGTAAAAAACCAGTGGGCACACCTTTCACTGAATAGGTAAATGTAGGGATCATTGTCTTCCTGTTCCTGTTCAGTTATTCATTCCATATGTAAAAATGCACAAATGAAGCTGAGGATGGGAGAAGGCAGCTGATCCCTTGCAAAGCATGCAAGAAAAAATACGCAACACTCACTTCAGAACATTATAACAAAATGATCTAGTGAATTTTATTTTGGGTAACAGCCAAGAAATCTGACATTTTGCCCAATATGGCTTTCTTCTAAAATTAAAAAGTTGCATATACCTACAGTTGAGTCCACCAGCTACAGAAAATCTGATGTATACATTTTTAATCCATGGCAGCATCACCAGAATACAGCTTTCAGTGGTGTTTTCAAGGTGAATTATATGATAGAAGTTTTTAAATGTGCATTTAGAAGATTTTTATATTGTTTATATGAAAACATACAAATTTTTCATTTATACATATAGTACATATAAAATTGTTATTAGCAAGTATCTTCATCTGGGTATTTACCTTTGTGCATATTGCAAAAAAAGGATGCAGTTAGGGCTTTAGATGAAATATTAAAGTTCAAGACCTTTGTATATGCTAACTAGAACCTTATTCAAATAACTCAGACATATTTTTTCCTGCTTTTAAAAGATAAGAGATTCAGCTTAAAAATACATTCATAAAACAAAGACAATATTCTCCCTGAGACTACCAGTGTGAGTTAATTTGTGGTAATCTTTTAATGAAAAATATAAAAAAGACAATAACCTCTAGTTTTCTCTATGCTGCAACAAATTTCTTGAGCAACACTGACATCATAAAAGCTATAGATTGGGGAATCATGCTCACTAGCTGAAAAACAGTTTCATAGATCAGTTTAAGAAGAAGAAAAAAATTAATATAGACAAGGGAAGGTAACTAAGTTTTAATGAAAGATCTGTATCTGTAGTATGTATTAATGGGAAAAAGTTATGTAGTTGGTTTTTGTTTGTTTGTGGCTTCTTTTTTTTTCATTTCCAGACATGAATTTTATCCAAAGCAAGACTATATGCTCAAAAGGTATATTCTTGATTTATACAGAGATACCTTGAACAGTTTTCTAAATATTTCAAGCATTTTTTTTGGTTAATATTCATAAAAGAAATATAGAACTTGTGGGAACAGTTTCTGCTTAAATTCAATGATAAAATGTTTGCTTATAACTAGATGGTGAATTCGCATAAGCAGTAGGTGAGGAGTCAACCCCCCTCCCCAACAAACAGCTCTTGGTTTGTGGCTTTTTTCATCTTCTGAAGGCCAGCAGCTACACAAGTTTTATATAGCATTCTTCCTTTTAAATGTTAGCCAGAGAAGGTTTTTAAACTGCTACAAAGTAACAGAATCGGGATGCATTAAACATATTCTGCCCAAATGGGAGAGACTGAGAGACATATATTTTTCCTTTTATAATTCAAGTTGTATTTATAGTAACCATGCAATTATGTTACTTGGGGGGAAAGGACTTACCTGAAATCAAAGAAAACACATTTATAGGAAAAAGGGGGAAAGCATTATGTTTGTTCTACCAAAATTTATTATGTAGTAATTACAAAGTTTAAAGATTCTTCTGTTTTAAATAAAAATAATAGTTATAATTACACATATTGTATTACACTCCATGTCAGGTGATTCCAACAAATGTAACACGAAATACAGTGCAGTTTCAAATCAGAAAGACAAATACTTTCTCATTCACAGTGTTTGACAAATTACAGGAAAGCTTGTTCACATGAGGGTTTACTTAAGGTCATGCTCTTATAAACAGTCCACATCACGCTGTGCCACAAAAACAAATCATCTCTCAGAACGTGAAGTATCGGGCAAACCACTCCTGGCGTTGTGGGTCTGGTGAAGCCACTGGTGAGGCATCAGTCTGAGGAGGGCTAAATTCACAGAAAGAAAAAGAACAATTATCCTACAACTACATGAAAAGTACAACTGTTAGGTGAAGAAAAAAAAAATCACAGAGAATATTCAATAAGGAACACAGTCTGTTTTTCCATGGATTAATTATCAGTCTGCCTTAGGACATGATTTAATTTCTCCCTATAGAATCTGTGATCATCCACTCCATTGGAGAGCATCAGCAGCACAGACAAGTCAGTTCAGAAGCCACATTACAGGGTGGGCAAATAATATTTTGGAAAACATAATTTTAAATCTCATAAATAGCTGTAGTTTTCAGGAAGAATAAAAAGAGTTTTCTTGGAAAAGCATGACTGTAGATGGTCCTCTTTTAGCATCCTTTTCCTGTGGTAAAGTTAATTTTGAAAAATATGATGCAAACATCATATTTGTAGACATGTGCTCACAAAGACTGGCTGGCAACTGAACAGAAATACACACTGTTGTAATACTTAACACATCACAAATACCACTTGCAATTGTTCATGCACACATTTAAAATACGCCAAAATACTGCAAAAAACAAACTGCTATGCTACAAACAGCATTTGGCTCCTCTTCGAGCACTTAACGTTCTCAGAAAATGAGCAGGAAAGAATAAGTTAAATTTAAATACACAAGTTCCTTTATCAATAAAAATTGGTAATAAAATAATCTCTACTACAGGATAATACAGAGCACAAAACAATCTGGAGTGAAAACTCCAGCATCACAATCCATGGGGTCATGCACATGCATGTTTATAGATACCTGAGCATACTCATGCACATAACATGCACAGGGAAAAATAGCAACAGTACTTTTTTTTTTTTTAAAAAAAAGGTTTTCTTGAAAAATATTGTTTTTCCTTATCTATTAAGGATAACCAAAGGAGAGAGCAAACAACCAGCTGTAGAACCAGTAATTACATGTCGCTTTAACATGGCAACTTAGAGGTAAGAGATCAGCACCTACTAGACACGAAGTACAGCACTTCAGTGCATTTAGTATGTGGGCATATCAAGCTAGAAGATTAAAATCCCGCCTCTAAAATGCCATTTTTAAGTTATTCAATTCAGTATATTATTTTGTGAGAGAATTACTTGAGACTTCAATGCTGGTTTTGATTACTGGAAGCTCAGCATTAAGCACCCAAGCCTGTACATTTCCTGTTGCTGTAGTAAGGTTACTCCTATGAAACAATTTCATACAGGTGAGGAAAGAGGAAACACAAAACATTCACCTAGCACGGGAAATAATTTTCTTGTATAAAAGTCTTTATAACATAATACTAAATAAAAAAACCTCCGTGCTAGTATCAATTCCTAAATGAGAAATCAGTAAATAACACAAACGTCTAAAACAATTGTTCATATATGTAAACAATTGGAAGCACATGAATTCTGTTAAGGTATTTATAAAGGTTTTCAAAGTTCAAGGCTTAGGAAGAAGTGAGACAATACTTCATATTTCAACAAGGTCTACAATAAAAAAAGGAATACTATAAAGAGGTTATAATTCTAATGTAAAAATTAAAAATGCCGTAAGAGTACTTGTACCTCTGAAAGGCTGATAAAGCAAGTGGGATTCAGCTCAATAAGAATGCAAAATTTTCCTAAGTTAAGCAAAAAAAAAAAAAAAAAGATTGGTGAGGCAGTGCTCACCTCAAAAACGTCTTGGGCTCTTTGAGTGGCATTGGCTGTGGTAGTGGTTTGCTGCTGTTGAACTCAATATCGTGGATGGGTGAGTTAGGAATGGGGTCCAGGCGGTTTGGATGTCCATTGCCCACCACTCCGCTAGATTCCAGAGCACTTAGATTGGGGACACTCACAAACCTGTTTGTTGATTTATCATTCTTCTTCTTTTGCTGCATTAAAAATAACAAACGTAAGGAAGGCTTCTTGCACCAGGACAGACGAGGACATTGGCTAATTTAGAAGTTTACTGATGGCTGGTTTGGAGGTTTTTTTTGAAGGAGGGGAATTAGGACAGATTGGGCTCTTTTTCCAATTGTAGTTTTCTGTTTGCTTTGACCTGAATACCACAAATTTTCACAGAAAAATCGAATTTCTAATCAAGATGATTAAGTTATTATGACTTAGGGTAATAATCAATGAGTATATCACATGAGTATATGATCTTTCAATATAACATTTTGGTTATATTGAAACATTCGTTCTAGTAACACACATATTGGTTCTATTTAAACATTGGAGATTGACAATCTTGTGGAAAATTTCCTTTCAGTCTGTTAAACTTTTCATGTTTACTTAAATCTCTTTCTTCATATCTGTGAAACAGCTCTGCTATCAAATGCAATTACAGCAAATTTCAGTGATAAGTGGGTCTCTCCAACACATTTCACCCCATCACCAAGGTACATTTTGGTAACTGGACCATGAAACCTAGAAAAGCACCTATACTTCTTTCACAGCAATTACACCCTTACAGTCAGCAAAGCATTATAGCAGTACAGCTAAAGATAAAAATATTACTGTACAGGAGTCCAGTTTCTTGCAAAAAGAAAAGGCCTGGCTTTGATGCTAATACAGCGGCCACTTCTAGACACCAGATGGCACAACTGAGCATGTTTCTTTTTATAATACTCTCTGTACTTCTCTTGATAGTATTTCAAGGGACTCAAAATATTGAGGAAATCTATTTTTATATCACTATTTTACATTCCAGAACACATCATACAAGGGAGTCAGTATTCATTCTCTCTGTTTTTATAGATATTTTAATGCAGAGGGATGTTTCAAATAATTCTATCCCTTTTTTTTTAAATGGCTGTCTGACAGGACATGGTATGTAGTTTCTGACTTCTATCACATTTTTCATGTCCACAATAAAATACTAAAATTGAAAGCGCCTTATTACCAAAAATAGGAGTTTTTGACATACCCAGAGCAATGAAAAAATCCCTTGCTCAGACATACAATGAATTATGTATTATTTGAATATACAAAAAATAATTTCTTTCAATTACTTATATGCAACCCTAACAAAGCAGCTAGGAGAAAAACCCCTTAACGGCTTATAAACTACAAAATTTGAACTAAATAAAGTGAAAGACAAGTGGAATCTCATGTTGTTTGTATATAATATTTTCCAGCAGAATTCCACCTGAAACAGGACAGCTGCTCTATTTGAGGGTGGGCACGAGTTCAGATGGAGACAGAGTCCTATTGTTTGTTTGCACTTTCTTCTCTTAGGCTCTCTTCTAGCTTTGATTTCAGTGCCTGACCTCTCCAGAGTTGGCAGATGCAAATGATACTAACTGCAGACACCTCCTCATGGGTGTGTTTGTCAATACATACTTAAAATACCCCAACAATTTAACACAAAGCTATAATAGAAAAAAGTGGGTTTTAAGCATCATAGTGAGAGATCATCAACTACAAAGGATTAAACTAAGATTGTCTCATACTTGTCTGCTGGAGTAGCTGAAGAAGCAAGAAATAAGAAGAAATAGTTTGGTAAAAGTAACCAACTGTATGTAAAATACACTTGCAAGACAATATATGCTGTAATTAAAACAGTGTGTTGAATGAACTGTAGTTAAATCTGTGTGCTCCACAGGTGGCTCATTTCTGGAAAATGTATGGTATCCACATAAGTGCTTAGAAAAATACTATGATTTATATAACATTCTCTATAAAACAATCTGTGCTTCTGAAGCAGTCAAATCTGGAACGAGAAAACTGTGTGTATTGTTTCCATGAAATTCATGCAAAGTATTAAGAAACTTTAGGTGTAATAACGTAATGCTATACTAAACAGATCCATTGCAGAAATTAGAGAAGCTCCAATACATACTGCAATGGCTGTAATTTTGCATTAATATGTAAAGCCTGTAGTAACTCCTGTCTTTTTTTTTACAAAAAAAGAAAAGAGAATGAGATTTTCAGTTTCTTTGTAATTCATTCTCCAATAACACAGTACGTGCTTTGACAAAATAAAGTAACATAGTCCACAACTCATGAAATGAAAGATCAGAATGTTCTGGCATACAAGACACTCCTAAAGTCTAAACATTTTAAGTGATAGAAGCATATTATAAAAATACATGAATTATCACTATGGAAATCTGATGCTGAGGTACTGTTCCCAAACATTTCAGATTTCACACAAAACACAAGGTTATATACCAGATGGTTACATTTCACATCTTTATAAATGGATGGTTCAGACAGACTTCCAATATTTTCTAACCATTGAAACTGTATCTGGAAGTCCTGGTATTGTCTCTAATGGGCCCAAACTAATTTCTTTTATGCAGTTAGCATAAAAATTAGGCATCCAGATAAGCTTGTGAGAGCTGCTGGTCTCGTGAAAATCATAGGAGAATACTGACATTTTGAAGCAGAGTTTGTGCAGAAGTGTGAAATATGCTGATCTGATGTGAAACTGCAGTAAGGCTGGCTGAATAACACAGCCTGATCTCAAATAATGGAGCCAGACCTCCTTTTAAATAACGTGAGCCTGAACCTTGATCACTGAAGCTCTTGAGCATCTGAGCTGCTCAGGCTGTGCCCCTTGGGTTTTAGCCTCTGCTTCAGAACCTTCCCGATTTTTTCTGTCTCTACAGCTGGGAAAAATCTCTTCACTTTCCATGCAAGTGAAGTAACCTATGGGTTATCACAAAGAGGAAGGAAATGTCAGAGGACTCACTCCTGAAGCAATGAAAAGAAATAGTATTTAGGTACCCTACCATAGTCTATTCACATTCCTCATGAAGGAATGCTGCTGGGTTTTGAAGTCGCAGGAAGGCTACTATGCCTGTGTGTACAGTAGCCTTCCCTGGCTGCTCCTCAGCAGGATGGAGAGAACTGGCAAAGGTTGCTACTGAAGTGCTTTCACTTGTATAGGTGGTGACAGTAACTCAGAAGGCTAGAGACTGACTTCTGTCTCTTGCAGCCTCCACTGTCCATACTGGTTTGTCACTCCACTTCTCCAATCTTACTCTATGTCTTTCCCCCTTCAGACTTATTCCATGCCCTTCTCACACGCTTCCCCTTCCCCTTTTTACCCTTATTCCTTTCCTTTTAGTGTCCTCTCTCCCTCTGTCTTTCTAATGCTCTTCCACCCCAAGCACTTCCCAAAAAGCACAAAGTGCCCTTGCACTTTCCATAATAACCAAGAAAAATTACAAAACTAAAACCAGTTAGGGGTGTCACTGCTCTCTATTGCATGATACAGTTCTGCCCTCTGTTGCCTTTCTGTCACTTTTCCATTTTAAATTTGCAGTTTTGTGATAAGGAACTGTGTTTTATGTCACACATGTCAGGCAAACCAGGGCAACAGCATCAGTGGATCTCTCAACAACACAACTGAAACAAACCTACACAAAAATAAGTAGACAAATGGAAAACTATGCTCCTTGTTTTGAACATGTCTGTTAAGAGTGATTTATGTAGAGATGCAGGCACACACACACACATATCTTTTCTTTTTACTTTATCTTAAGTTTAGATTTCTTTTTCTTTACTTTAGCAATGAAGTCCATGGAACATACCTTCACCAATGGATTAATAACACCAACATTAGGGCTTGCATTAAACATTTTGTTGTAGTTAGTCTCCCTGTTTACTAGTTCCAGTTGATAGAACTTTTTGTCCTCCTAAAAAGAACAACAGATAGAAACTTCTTTTTATGCATTTTCAATCAGTTAGTGGCCAAATCTGCCTGTAAGATGTTCTCAAATAAATTTATGTTTACATTTTAAAATAAATGGGTAATTCTAAAAATTGCCTTTCATGTTTATGTATTATTATATGGAATAATCTAAATCATTTCTATTTATGCAGTTCTATGGTCCTGAGAGTGAGAACAGCCAGATTATGTACTGTGAAAGACTCAGTATAGTTAAATTCTGATCTTTAATCAATTCTGATTTCCTCATTTCTTCTTGCTTATTAATTGGGATCTAATCAGACTAACCCAAGTCAGGGTGTTGTGCTCTGAATTTGGGAAGCTCAGTGGGTCAGGATCTTGGTCTTAGAAACCTCACAGAAGAGATAATTTCTTATATGGTTTACATGGCTGGCTTGTCCCAGGAGGGGAGGCAGGAGACATCTGGTAAAGGACACACCAAAATGCTTCTTGTAATAATGTATTATGCTTGATTTTGGAAAACACTGTGTCTAATTAGTTTTACTATTATAAGTCATTGAAACCAGAGGAATAATGTGTTACAGACTATTAATAACGTGCTAGCAGGATTGGTTCTTAAAATACATTTCAAACACTTTGAATCAGATTAACTTTTGTATTTGGCAAGATATTACACCAAGAGAGCATAGAAGTCTTACAATCAATTTCTTTATGAGTTGGTCCCGCTCTGCAATTAGGTCTTTCAGTTCCGAGATAAGCTGCAAGTCTTCTGGTCTTGATTCTCTGTTTTTATATTTTTCTTCCATTTCTTCTAAACTTTATAGAAAAGAAGAATACGCTCTTTAGCCTGATCCAGTATTAAAAGATGAGTGAATAGTCACATTTTTGATAAGTACAAAAGAGAGTTCAGGGAGTAAAAACAGAGGATGACTTTCTTATCACCTTGAAGGAAATTAATTTCTATGTTCTCCTTCTGCTTTAGATAGTTAAGAAACAAAACAAACAAAAAAACCCCAATAACCATAACTTTTGCTCCAGCAACTAATAATCTAGGGAACATTCTAAACACTTGACATCCTTCCTGTGCATGCACTACTACATTTTTGAAAAAGGTCATTTGGAAGGCAGGCTGAAAAGAACGCATTCAAAACCACAATATGAAGAGGAGAATTACAGAAGACATAGCTAAAATTGGTTCTTACATAAAATATAGGGACTACATAGCATTATATTTAATACTAATGTAAATTTTAAAAGCTGGCAATTCACTTTCCTAATGAAGAAAACCAACAGTATCTTTTTTAAAAATTTATTTTAATAGAAGACTACTCTGAATAAAGGTGCATTTTTGTGACACTGGAGAAACTGGATAAACAGAAAAAGCTAGCAGCATCTTCCGCAGTTCATGTGGAACATACTGGAACAAAAGATACCCAAGAACATTGAAGACGAATAGGTAACTAACTCCTCTCCACAAAAGCTACTTAGTATTATTAGAGATGAAAAAAAGGAATGAGCTGCAAAACAAAAGTAATAACACTTGGATATTAGGATATCTAATGTAACAACTGATAAACATTTGAAAAAAAACTAAGAGGAAATTTGAAATGCCTGGTGGGAAAGCATTAAAGGAGAGAAGTGAAATAAGCCAACTGAGAGAGGAATAGTACAAATAACTGCATAAATATCCCTTTTTCTTAAAGAACAAGTTTCAAAGACATGTCAATTTCAAATGATTGTGTCTCTTTTAAACTAATAACATGCTCATGATGCTAAATATAGTTTCAAAGGAAAGTACTAAAATATGTGTCTCACATATTCAGCCCTCATGTAGATTAGTGAACCAAGTATCAGAAAAGATTCAGGAAATTTAACAAACTTAAGTGAAAAAAGAAAAAAATCCCAATCAAACACTGAGAAAAATCTATTAATTAAATTGAATCAAAATCAGGTCAAGCTTAATTCCACAAGAATTAAACAAACCATAGACATCTGGAAGTAGACATAATTTTTCACTTCAGATAAATATTTTCTCTTCAAAAGCAACTATGTGATTTTTACTTTGATTTGCAGCTGAAAAAGCAGTTAATATTGAATTATATTGATAATTTAATAACCTTCAAATAACCTGTACATATTCTGAGGAGATTATGTAATGTACTTACATAAAACAATATGAATGAGAACAATGTGATTATTTTTACTTGCAGAGAAGGCATTTGACTCAGCAGAACAGAAATAGCCTCAGCTGGCTTAATTTTTGTGTATACATTTTATGCTGGGTTAAGCTATTGTATATAGATCCCTAGAGTATAGTACATAGTTACACACAGCTGTCATTTTATTTTCAGATACTTCAGAGAACTGCAGTTTTTTTCTGTTTCAAATAGATAATTTTTAATTTAAGGACTTTAGTTGTAGAGCCTAATTAATGACACCCACTCTCAATTATTCCAAGACAGATTCTCCATTTCACAAACATACATGAATGCTTTAGGTGAGGCTGAGCCTGGGAACAGTTACTTGAGAAACAGCTGCATAAAACTTCTCTAGGTTGGTGGGGGCAGGGGTGGTAGTGTGTGTGCGTTGTTTTTTTGGTAGTTTTGGGGGGTTGTTGTTGTTGCTGTTGGGTTTGTTTGTTTTTGTTGTTGATTTGGTTTTTTGTTTGGTTGGTTTTGGTTTTGTTTGGTTGGTTTTGGTTTTTTTAAAATTTGTTTGCTTTTCTACATAGTTTCCTCTTTGAACAGCTTCTTGCTTCAGTGTAAATAGAGAAATAACACACTGAAAGCCAGGTCAGGGCACCCTGGATGATGCTTGCTGATTTTAGGCCAGTGGCTGCTTCCTTAAAGCTCTAAATTGAGCAAGAGCGAGCAGTAGAAAACCAGCTAGATTTAGAAAACTCCTGGACACTGAGAAGCAAACAACTTAATGTGAAAAACATTTAGGGTAAACAGTTCCAAAACAGTTCTGGTGGCTGGCTGCTCATAGGCCTGTTTCTCATACAAGATAAATGCAGCAAACAGGTAGCTTACACCTGATTTACTGAATGGCAAGGTACCACATTTATCAGGGCATGAGAGTGTGCATGTGGACAATTACAAGGGAGTGAGAACTAGAATTTTATAACCATTTTGTTTGAAGACAATTTCTGAGGGCTTATTATTCAGAGAAAGCTAGATACATTTTGGCTTTACTGTCCATTTGTAACTGATACTTAGAAAAGCTTTCTATCAAAAACTTAGAACCAATTCTTCTCTCTGCCATAAATCTTCCGTGCTGCAAATACAAATCTCCTGACAACTTTGCGGCAGGAAGCCCTCAATGTGTTATGAAACCTGAGCCAGAAACTGTGACCAAATGGGTAACATCACAGAGACAGAGAATGAAGGATGTGGAAAACACTGGCTGGTGACACACTATTACATCACTTCTGCCACCATTAGGTGGTCTAATCCCTGGTGGCATTTTGACTCAAGAGAAACTCTTAAGCCTTCTGTTATTGTTATGCTCATACAATCCATTTCAGACACTAATTTTCCTTATGCTACCAAATCTGAAAATGTTTGCAACACTCATGCTACAATCTCACTTCTTAGTAGTAGTAAACAGTACAGTAAAAAACTGTACTGTTTATAAACTTGTTGAAGAAATTCTTGTGTTCTCAAAAAAGAGGTATTAAAGTTTGAGAAAGAAACCATTTGAAATCATGTTTTCTCCAATTTTCTAGGAACTACACAGATTTAATATCTTTCCTACCTGAAAGTTTTTGGTCTCACACCCTTAACAATTTACCTCACTAAATTCCCCTAAAGATTATAGAATCGTGTTGCCTAAAAAATGCAAGATTAGGCCCCATGCTTTGTTGAGGTATTTGTACGTCTGCATCTCTGCAGTATATTCAGGAACTTACGGACACCAGAATAAACTATTCACTCAAATGCAGCTACATACAAATTTTTTCAATGCAACAAAACTTACGAAATTTGTAAAGCTGAATTAATTTCCTTGAGCAGCTCTTGGGTCTTATTAAAATCTGCCAGCATGCTTTGTTTCTCTCTGAAGTGATCTGCTGTCAAGACATCCAGCTCTTTCTCATGTTTCTTGCTTAAATCTTGCTCATGCATCCTGTTTAATTTAGTTTTTGTTAAAAAAAGAGTTATTCTAAAATCAGACTTTTTTGTTCATCATGATTTTCTGCCATGTTTCTAATGGCTTTTACATAATATCAGACAACACAGAAGGAATGACTGATTCATCAAAACCCACTACTTACTGTTCTCCAATCTTCTAGCTTATTTCATGGAAAATGCATCTCCTTTAATGCTTTTTAAAATAAACAAACATAATGAATTTGAAGAAAAAAAACCACCAAAAACCAACACTTGAGTGAACTGCTACTAAAATATGCCAAAATGTGTCACTGAAATGCCACTTAATTGCACAGCAATCACTAACTTTACTAGTAAAGTGCATAGCTTTACTAAAGAAGACTAAATGATAATATGTACCATGACTTGATTAAGAGGATAAATTTAAAACTGCAACTGGTAATTTTTTTTAAGTAAAATGGTGAATGAAACAATACAGGTTTCAATTTAGAGTGGAAAAATTCATACCTGATCTGTTGGTTGGATTCACTGTGTATTCTAAGAATTTCTTTCCCTTTAAACTCCAATTCCTTCGTCAATGCACTTATATTTTCATGAAGATGCAGAATCTCTTTGTCCAGTTCAGCTATATGATGGTCTCGGTGTCTAAGTTCATCTTGTAGATCTGATATTCGGCATAAAAATTCTTTTTCCTATGATATAAGTAGCAGCAGCAAAAAATATTTTATACAGACTTTATATAGTTTCTCAGAAGTAATGCCTACGACACTTGCTTTTGGAAGACAACAGCTGAGCAGAATTTTCCATCCAATGGACAATTTTTTCAGTTTTTGATGCTGACACAAATTACAATCAAAGCGAAGGGCTTTTTTATTGTGTACAAGTACAAAGAAGAAATCAAAGTTATGTAATAAATGATTTTCACTTGCAAGAAAAGTTAAAACCCAAGATTATCACTGCCTGTTAAAATTGGTGTAGCTCACCACATTTTCCTTTTGCCCACACATACAAGAAAAAAACTCAGGTATTACTAAGATTACTCAGGGCCTGGGCATTTCACTTTCTTTGCCTCATCAGCATGTGATCCAGAGAAACTTTTTTCCCCTATAGCCCCATTCAGTGTGAGAAAATTGCTCAAGATGTATGCCCTGCACAAACAAAAACTGATTCAGAAGTCTCCTATCTGACAAATACATACAAGGGTCATAAATATCTTGCAGCAAAATATGTGTTAAATAGTTTATGTTATATTTATATTGTGTCCAATAAATCAAGAAAAGTCTTTTTTTTTTGCATAAGAAATCCCAATGAGGTTAATATCTGGGAAACTCAGCTGGAGCCTGTTTCAATGGCTTTGATAATGAGTCTCCTTGGTTTAGAAATGTCTGTAATGAAAACAACTTTTTCAGAGTTTTCTATTTCCATCTATTCCACTTCTTACAGTTTCACAATAATTAATGACCGTATAGTTTGCACAGAGAAAATCAGCAGATATTCCACAGCAGTTTTATGTATAATTGTGTTTTGTGCCTTCATACCTCCAGGAAATACAAATATATCCTAGTGCACAAATTTCATAAGGTATTTTTAAGAGCAGACCATTAAAAATAACTATGTATCTCCCTATAGAAAGACTGTGTTAAAACTATAAGAAAAAGCAGAGGAAAAATTTACATCCACACATTTAAATATTTCAAAAACTTGAAAATATAATCATCCTGATCAGACCACTCTGCATGTCTTTCAACTCTGATCCTGTGAACTGATGAGCGTCTAACACAGGAAACCTCAGTAATTGCACTGCCCTTAGTACAACCAAAGCTCATGTTGAGCAGATCATTATGCTGAGGCAAAAAGGACACACTATTCAGTTGGATCAAACACCAGTTCTTGTAATTTAAACTTTTTTTTCTGACATCTCATTTAGGTGTCAGACTCTTGGCTTAAACAACACACAACTGAAACTATATCCTCCTAAACCCTGCATGACAGCACCATGTTTTTGCCTCTGGCACTCACACTGTTAAACCAGCAAGGAACAGCTAAAAAAGAGCTCACCTTCGATTGTCTCTGTTTTTGGGTAAAGGCTATGTCCAACAAACCCTGCTTCCTCTGTCAATATATTTCTAAACCTACTCTAAACTTACTTCTAGTCCTCCTCCTTGGTGCTGGAGTATCAGTAAATCAGTCTTGAAAAGTCTACTATATAGGCAAATAAAGAAGTAATTTTCCGGTCCTCTTATTTCCAGGAGCCTGGCTTACAATAAAGCTTAAACTTTGAATTTTTAGCTACTAGCAGAAACACTGATTGTGTATAAAATGAAAAATGAAAGAGAAAAGGTGAATGAATCAGTTTGCTACTGAAAGTAAAGGTAGTTCATACTGGCTTTGGGCATTTGTTTTTGGGGGGTTTTTTTTGTGTACTTTTTTCTTCAGTTTGAAGCAATCATTTGATTATAAGAAACCACTTCTTTTGCCATATCTCTTAGGCTTCAAAGAGAAACAGCTTTTTCCTTCCTGCTGGCAGCTGAGGATGAGTACAATTTTGCAAGAATGGGCACCTGCCTCCCATGGCAAGCCAAGGTGCTCCCAGATGGCTGCACAGTTCTGAGAGAAAACTACCTTGATATGGGAGCCTTTTCTAGGCTTTGAATGAGGTTTGTAGAAGGCAGAAAAAGCTAAGCAAGGAAGGTTAGGAAACTGGTAGAAATGCTGGTGCCAGATGATTTAGAAGGATTACGTGTTTGTTCACAACAGTTCTTGCCTCCAGCAAAAGCAAAAATGAATATTGATCATGCCACTTTACAGCCAGTTGCCAGCCAGGCCTCCTACCTGTCGCCTGCCGAGTTCTATGCTTCTTTCAAGCTCCATTTTGGCAGCTACCAGTTCTTGTTGATGGTTGTGCCTCAGCTGGTCAATTGCTGCTGCATGTTGGTGATTGAGCTCTGAGCGCAAGGAAGCTGGTTACCATAAATAAAGAGAAAAGTTTATTTTGGACATGTTTACATTAATTAACAGTAACAATCCAGATCCATCTAGTACTGCTGCTGACCTAAAACACACTTTACATCAGCTAAGTAACTGTCCTGTATTCTATTCCTGTTGCTTTCTGAAAAGATCAGTTCTCCATCAGGAACTTTGGTTGCTTACTCCTTCCAAAGAGCCTTAAGGGTGAGATATTTCAAAAGTGAAGAGTCTAGGCTTACCTGTTAAAGCTTATAGTGATTTTAAGAGGAACACTTAGGTCAACACTGAATGACTCTGAGAGACACTACAGTGTTGTAATACACACACACACGTGCATGTATATTTGCATGAGTAGAATTAATGGTTCTGGACCCATTTTTCAAATTTGAAAATAGTATACCTAACATAGCTTTTCCTTCATCCTCCAGCTCAAATCGTAGAGTCTGAAGTTCCTGTTCCATCTCCAATTTAAAGCCTTCCATGGCTTGTTTATGTGTTTCTTTCAGTGCATGAAGTTCTTCTGAGTGCTTCTGTTGCAAACGTTCCTCTAATTCCTATGAAATGGAAATTGACAAAATTTGTTCTATACCAACTTCAAGAATTTATAAAACATTACACAATAAACAACTGGAAACAAAAAGCAGGCATTGACATACTCTAGAAAAAAAATGCACTAGTATTTTCTTATCATCCTACTGTATTTTTTCTTTTCAGTGGTTGATGGTTACCAAGATTACCTGTGCACAAAACCCGCTTGGCCCACAGCTGGAAAAGAGAAAAAAATCAATCCATGGATATATCTACAAAAGCAAGCAATGTAATAAGGTCCAGATTCATAGATGGGTTTAGTGGGCACACAACACACATTTGGGAACTTCTACTCCCTCAGGGCACCCATGTTTACTCCCTATGGAATTGTATGAAGCATAACGTTCCTGGTAGACATCTTCTGATTTCATTTAGAACAAAAGGAGTCCACTTTGTGTGCTCCAAGACCAGTCTATGATGTGAACCAAAGTACAGTAAGGGCACATAGTGGGAAAACTGATTGCAAAGGCACACTCTGGAGGTGAACTTAAAAAACCTTAAGATACTCCCCCATATACATACCATGCACTACCAAAATTCCAATTTTAAAGCTGGCTTCACCAAGGTTTTAAAAAAGTATCTTGCGTGGGGCATGAAAATCATCTTGCAAGTCACAGAACATAGCTTATACAATTTTTAACATCATGAAAATATAAAATACATTGCAAAGGACTATTGACAGAAAACATATGCAAAATTGACTATTGACAGAAAACATATGCAAAATTAACTATAATGGAAAATTCCTACTCAAAATCAAAACAAGAATATAATATTAAGGGTAACAATGTCAATCTACAGTAAAGAAATGCATGTGTTGATAATAACTTTACATATATATATACACACACCCCTACATACGTGCACATAACTCAAGATATGAAACAATGCTAGTATTAGAAAAGATTTTCAATACGTCTTGTTCAGATTTAACTGGGTAACAGTATTACTGTAATACATCAGCTGAAAAGGAAATTTAGTAGTTACGCAGATACATTCTTTACTAATTCCAACTGTGTATGTAAAATGGCAATATTCTCTACAGAATTTGGAATAACTATATGAACATGCCTTTTGTTCTTGCTCTTTTGTTTCTTCCATGTTTTGAAAGGCAAGGATATGGGCTTCCTGAAGTGACTTATGCCTTTGCTGATGCTCTTCTTCTAATTCCTGGATCTCCTGAGTCAGTCTCTGTCGCTCCTGACTGAACTGGGCTTGTAGCTGCTGCAAAGAGCTCTGTGACTGGGAAAGCTGCATCTCCAGATTCTGCTTCAGTAAGGAGATCTAATCCACAACAGAACAGCAAATATTCATTAGTCATTAATACTAACATCAGCTGTAAAGAAGACATTCAGAAGAAGAAAACATTTGAAATTTTAGAGCCAAAGCGTTAGCTAAAAGACAGACAAGCAATGTCATCCATCTACTGAATTTGTTGTTAATGTTATATGATATATAATCAGAGATATAATAATTACGTTTTAGTGGTTTTTCAAGGGTTATCATATTGGTCAGTTCATACTGCAGCACTACCTGTAACACAATTTTTAATGGCCAAATTATCAAAAACTATTTAGGTTTTATACAAAAGATAAAAAAAAATGACACTATCAAGGTCTGAAATCAAACACTTGATTGTTAAAGTATTCTTCAGAGGAACATCCATTCTGCAAGGATAATCTTGCACTTGGAATAGGGGAGGACAGCCTGTGACATCTACACTGACTTTTATATCTTTTCGTATGTTATGGTCCTACCTTACTAGTGGTTTTCTCATTTAGAAAGAAACAGTACCACACAACATCACAAATAAAAAGTAACACTTGATGGATCTACCATCACATACTGTTTTGTTAGTTCAGTAAGACTATGAGAGTGATTTTTGTGCTTGTTTCCAAGATCTACACAATCTGAGTCACAAATAACTCATTTTCTTAGAAATACTTGATTTTACAAACTGTGCTTTTCATCCAGCAAATATTATAGTACACTATATTCCTTTTTTTGTCCCATTTTCTTTTTATAATACTATTATACTTTGTTCTTCACATCAGACAGCATCTTTTCAGATTGAAAGTACTAATTCTATATTCCCTTTAAAGTCAAACATGACAGATATCCTCCAATTCTGGAAACAAGATTTAACCAAAAGAGAATTTTGCTACAGTGACACAAAGGAAGGAAAATAAAATTGCCAAGTGACAAAGAATTTGAATCAGTAAGGACACTTGTCAAGCCTCAGAGCATTACATAATATGGAATTATAAATGAAAGTCTGATAGTGTCATTTGATTCAGCTTATCTTAAAATTATTTATGTCAAATTCATAACGACATTGCACATCAAGTTATTGAGTTAGAGAACATTTAAACCCACCAATTAGCAAAAAATTAATAGCAGCATACCAAGTACAACTTGTAGCACGAACACTGTTGCTGAACATGTGGGTTAAGGTTTTTTTTTTCAGAAAGACACAGCTTAAGCAGATTTGAAAAAAAAAAAAGCTACAGAAACAAAAATTAGCAGTTAAACAATTGAAAGAAAACAAAAATCAAATTAATTTAAATGAAATAAGCATAGCTCATTGTATTTCAGATTCACCAGGTCTTTGTATCTGGGAAGATACACTCTACCTTTAACATACACTGTATAAACACTATTGTACTTCAGATATATTTGAAAGAGATCAGCTACAATTAAAGGAGTGTACTGAAGGCCTACACTACATTCTGCAAAACTTTTTACTAAGTACATTAAATATAAATTTCACATACAAATTGTACAGTGTCAGACCAAAGTTTGTCTGATCTCTGGTTCTGCCTCCAGAAAGGGCCAACCAGGATTACCCTAGGAAAAAAAAGCCAAGACATAAATGTAGGGAGCTTGACTCTGTAGTCTACCTGGAACTGGCAATCTTTCTTAAACCAGAAGAGGTATTTTGGAGCAGATTTATAGAAGAAATAATAACAACCACTATGTGAGCCCATGAAAGCTTTTAGTATCCACAATATCCTGTGTCAGGTTCCATGTAGACATGCCAATTTGACATGATGATCTCCAATACTTGTAATGGAAAGGAGTCAAAAGAAGTTCCCTTTTCATGTGCTATATCCTACTCATGTTTCTAGAGCTCTCCATCATTTCCTTCCTTACACTCTTTGCCATACTGAACTGCTTTGGCTTAGTGAGTTGCTCCTTGTATGAAAGTTACTTCATATCTATGATCACATTTCTCCTACTTTTACCCCTTTTCTACTATTTCTTTTTTAAAATTAGGAGTCCAAAACAGCACAGGGTATTTGAAATGAGAGTAAACTGCTTTTATGTAGTGATTTATATGGTTTTACATGTTATGTTCTCTGTTTCTCTCCTGTATTCTGAAAGTTTTATTTGCTTTTGTGACTCCTCCTGAGCACGGAGGTGATGTTTTCATGGAATATCATAGTCCTCAAACCTACTTTCTAGTTTTAACAGGTCAAGGTAAGGCTCATCATTTTACAGAAAAAGTTACAATTTTTTTTTCCCTGTGTATCACTTTGCATTTATCTACACTGGATTTCATCTGCCATTTTATTGCCAAGTCTTTTGGCCTTTTTTACAGCTATTCTATTCTGAATAAGCTTTTATAAGCTGCGAAGTTTCCTACCTTACTCATTTATAAACCACCTGTACAAGAAAATATTTTGAACATCAGTATAACTCTACTGACAATCTACCTTCACTGAATCTACCTTCATAAAAAATTTATTTAATACCTATATATAATATATACTGCATTTTTTCTCTTCACCCCTAGAAACTCACTCCACTGAAGTGGTGAGTTTGCACCATATGCACCTGCCAGCATGGCCAGCTCTGAATTTTCATATATGCATCATCTTCTCATACTGCAATGTGCTATTGTCTTCCTTCTCCAGGAAAAAAAACAAGCTCTTTTACCTGAATTTCACTTTGGTCTGCTTACATCCCCATCTACTCTAATTCATCCCACGCTCACTGCAGGGCCCTTCTCTCCTTCCCACCTTTCTGTAACTTCATACCTACCTGGTCCTTCTCTTCATTTGTAAGCCCATTCTTACTTGTCCCTTTCACCATGTTTCTGTCCCTCGTGTTTCTCACCATTGTCCTGTCCCGTTCACCCTGGCCACCAGGAGGTACAATTCTAGGGGAAGTCCTGCTCAGTCCTGCAGAACCTCAGGTAATTCAATGATCACACTCTAACAAGCCTGTCATGATAACAGTCAAATGGAGTCAACCACAGTAACTTAGGCAAATTTTTATTAAGATGACATGAAAAAAATGTATTTTTGGCTTGAAGTTAAATCCATCTCTCACTTAAGTTCCTGCTCCAAACTCTGACAATTATCAGTAAATAATTTATAGACATGTTGAGCATGGGCCAAGGGCAAAACAATTTTGTTTTCATTTCTGCCTTGGAAATGCAGAAAACATTTTAACTGAGATGACCAAGAGAAGTCTGACATCTGGCCAAGAAGCCATCTTCAAAGAGATCAGGAATAAGCAAGAGCAGTTCATCCTTCCACCACATTAAAGTGACGGCAAAACCACAGCCTGAAATGAGTCAATGTCTGGAGATGTCTATTTGCATCAATAGACTATACAGAAAATAAAGGACAATGAGGATTAAATGAGTCTAGCAAGCAAGTCAGATTAGTCTCCTCTTCTAATAATTTGTTTTGATGTTGAAAAGTACAAAAAAAGTTAGAAGTATGAGTCTTTTCAGAAGAGCATGTGATTTTAAATATTATTTTGATTATTCAGCGCATATATTGATATCCTTAAGAGCATGTTTTTGAGAACATTAGTCCCTCTCTTTGTATATCTTTGGACCACCCTTTCTGTACTGAGGATTTAAAAGAAAACAGCTCTAAACACTATTCTCTGAACTTCCAATACTTTTATCCCAGGTTTTCAGCACATTAAAAACATCAGTGAGAATTAAAAAAAAAAAAAAAATAGAAAGAATAGTTTGGCTACAATTATGACTTACACTGCAAAACTGCAAATTATAATAGAGCATCGATCCCATGCTTTGTAGAAAGCTCTGCAATACACGTCTGCACTGCCCACAAGCTTGCTTGCGTTAACAGTGACATAAAAATGCTGCTCATGTTATGACCACATACACAGTGTTTGATGCCAGGGATACGCACACAGTCACACAGATGAGAGGATGCAGTACACAAGCTTTTGATAGCAGCACATGTTCTCGTCTCAGGTATTACCATGTCTCCCATTTCATGGGCTAAAGCTGTAAAGCAGTACTGCAGGATATGCAGGCTGATTAGTGCAAGCATGCCCTGTTCACAAGCTGTAAGTGCAAATCACTTACATTGCTGATAGATTTATGCAAAGCTTCACCGAGACAGTGCCGCTATGAAGGAAAGATCACAGGAATAAAGGGAAACATTCAGAAATCAACTAAGTAAAAGAAAAAGGGATAAGGAAGGAAGGGTAAACATAGAACATTAATTATAATTTGATCAGAGAAAAATAAGTTGAAAGCCATCTGGATAAAATATGAATATGTTGCTTTGACTTAGTCTATAAGCTACTGAACACAGAACACAATGATGTGGTTTACCATGTTATGTTTCTGACATACATTATAGCATTACCTCTTTAACACAATGTTACTACATAGACATATATTACACAGCTGAAGACTTTCAAAGCTATCCACTTGTTTTCTCTTCTACTTTACGGCAAAATAATTTTGGGAAGAAATCATTAAGTACATGAACAGACACTATATAAGGAGACACTATCTAAGGGCACAATCAACAATCAGCTGTGTCTCTTAAAATATCACAAGCATATTAAACACATCAGATTGAAGATCAAAGTTCACTGCTAAAAGTCAGAAAACGAGTTTAGTCTTTAATGAAGACCTTTCTATTAAAATACTTCTTTTATCTTTCTTAAAATTCCAAAAAGAACCAAATGGGTACATAAAAGACTATTCCTGAAAGTCGCCAGCAATAAAATGACTTAACGTACCACTTATACTAGTGGTGATTACTAATGAAAAGCAAAAAATCCCAACATATTGCCAAATAAATGCTCTATGAAATATTATTGATCATACAAATAATATACATAGTTCATATGTATATAAAAATGCCTGTATGTTTATATATATGAATCATGTAGATAAGCACACACACATGCATAAGTGAGAGCAATTTCAAATCCAGCATGACCACTTTCCCCTTTTCTCACAGGTCGGTCAAGAAGATGGCTTTCTCCAGGAGACAGCAGGTATTTGACACCAGCCTGAAAGCCTATAGATGGGAACTATTAGATAACACTTCACCAAAATACAAAAAAGAAATTGTTATTCAATCTCAAGAATCTAAAAAAAGGCACAACATAAAAATACATTATTGTGAAACATCGAAAATTAGCTTATTAAAATTGTAAGAGAGTTATAAGCATTAATTTTCTATGCAAGAGTGGAACACTAGGAGGCATCATACTCCAGCAGACAAGGCAAGAGACCAGCAACACCGGACTTTGACACTGCCAGTCTGAGCAAACCCACCCAATTTTTCTGTGCTTCCTTTCCCATCTGTTTGATTTGTTTAGGGAGGAAGCATTACGAGCAGGAATGATCTCCTGGCTAAATAAATGTTCACTTTCTAGAACATTTGGGACTTTATATTGCTGGATGTATCTATGCAGCACTGTGGCACAACTAAGAAATACTTAGATTTTACACCTGAAGCAGAAAAGTTCGCATTGTACTACATTGAAAAGAAGGTCCAAGTAAAAACAGAATTATATAGGCTAGTCAATTGGTATGGGGGCTGATTCCAGCAAAATGTCCAGCAATTTAATCAGATGCAGCTCCATATTCAAAAGTATGCAGAACACATTCAGAATGCAGAACTGCAAAATAACATTGGTTTAAGTATTATTAAGAAATTTCATAAAAATCCCAGACATCCTTATGAGTACTTCCATAGCAAGGTCCATCCATAATCTGGAGAAAAAAAAATGTTAAGAAGCAAAAAGAATGCAGGCATAATTATTACTGTCTGTATGTCTATGATGGGGAAAAGTGATGATAAAAAAACAAGGAAGAAGGTGAGTTTAACTATAACTCTATTTCTACAGGTTAGAATTCAAGATTTGGTTTGTGATGTTACTGTGGTATAAGAACCCCTTGCTCAATTCTCTTTGAAATCAGGCTTTGTAGATATGGGGTGTACAAGTGAATTAATTTACTTCTTGAAAGTACAGAAACTTCTGAAAACACATCTCTACTTGGTATACACGTATTAGCTAACCTGATTTCACTTGATTTTGCTGTCTCATTTTTCAGTAGAAGTATTATCTTCTCCACCCTCAGCATATGCAAAGCTAAGCCTCAGATGTAACCAAGAGAGCTTTGTCATGACCCAGAGGAACAGCACAAGTACAGCAGAGAACAGAATCTGCATCTTTATATGCAGCATCTTTAGAACCCACTGATCATTGCAGGCAACTCAGCAGGACTGAAAGACTCTGCAAGCAATACATGGAACAAGACAGGAATTCCCAGCTCTTTCAACATCTCTCCTCAGGGCTGTTTTCAGTTTAGTTGGGCAAATGTGTGTTGCAGTAAAGAATAGACTTGGTGATTTGAAACTATTCAATCTGTGTTTGCTTATTGTAATGAACAGTTGATTGTGCTCCCATCACAGCTGTCACAGGGGCCATTCTTGGTGATGAAATGGTGTCATTTTCCTCAAGAAGAACATTTACTGCACCAGTGATATTTTCATATTTTCATTCAGTTACCTTGTTTCCTGCAGGACATAAACTTATTGAATGCATGGAAGTTCTCTTGTTTTATGGTTTCTCTGAACTAAAAATTACTTTCAAGCAGATTAGAGAGGCTTGACACCTAATTTCAGCATCAGTCTTCATATCACCCAAAGATCAGTTACGTAACACTTTTCCCTCACTGACATTTTAATGTCAAAATTGTGTCACAATCTGACTTTGCTATACAGTTTACTGAATTTTCAAAACACTGCTGGCAAACAGGAATTCTTGTGTAAAACCTGAGACCCTAACTGGGAAAGCTCCTACTTTATCTGTTTTATCAAAGCAGCTCTAGATTGCTATACAGTCTTTGCTTCATTTTAAGAATGACCTCCCAGAGATTCTGCTTACCTTTCTGAAGAACAAACCTTAGGTGCACCCATCAGACACTAGCAAAGGAAACGAGCTTCTGTAAAGCCTAGCATAGGAGCCGAAGGGACCTTTGGCATAAGTCCATTTGATCCAGTTAATAATGGCAACAACAACCCTAAAACTCTCCCTCGAGATACGTCTTTGAAGAGAACGACTGATTTGTCAGCAGATGTACAGTCTCTGGCTGTGCAGTGCTTACGAGGCAGATGACTCCGCAGAGATTTGGAAAGCAGCTGTTTGCTACTACAACGTTTTGTACTTGGCTTGAGGCTTGTGGGATGCTAGGAACTGGAGAGCTACATCAAAGTTTGCCCTCTCTGTCTGGTAAGAAAAAGCAGCATTTAAAACCCTTTCCCTATCTCAAAACTCAACAGTTTTCTGATGAGGAAAATCAAGTATATATAAGGCATTCTGAAATCTTTAACAATCTCTGGGATCTAACTGGTCCTGATTTCCTCCTGGTTTTGGAGCAACCCCAAAGGACGGTGCTATCTCCAGGATATCAGAGGGTGGGAAACTTATTCTGTTGCTTTAAAAAGATAGAGTTTTTCTCTTTTCAAGTTCTAGGAATCTGTCAAACTTCTAGGCAAAACCATAAAATAGCATGGGTTGGCCTAGGTATTTTGCAAATTTGTATCTGTTCGGATTTTGGAATACGCGCTTTTAATCCAACAAACTGCAGGTTCAATGGTCAGGGGAAAAACAGGTGCATTTGAACATCCTGATAATTTTTAAAGGTTTTGGAATGGGACTAGAGCTTTATTCATTTGTCATAATGCTGTCAGGATTTTAAAGATTGTATACACACCTTCACTAATTTTTCCTGGAGCACAGAAGTATCACTGCCCTTAATCTAGAATTTTAATCATCTGCTGAATCTAAACAAATTTTGCCCCCCTGATAAGTTCTCTCTTGTTCCTTCCAGGGTCTTCTGTATTCATTGGTTTTGAACCAAAAGCAAAAGCTACTTGAGCAAGCACAGAGCAAAGATGCTAAGGGAAATGTTTTAAAACTAGATGCTTGCCAGAGTCTTTATCTTACATTTACGGGAAAAACATATACAAATACAGGATTAAAATTTTGTTTTGGGGATGGTATTACTGTTGGATTTGGCTTAGATTTCTATTTACCAGTTTTGGAAGTGTGAACTTCCAAATCTCAAATTAAACTTTTTATTCATGCACAGTACTAAGAATTTCATGTTCTTTTCATCCACTGACAAATAGAATTCACTGACAAATAGAATTAAAAGTCTTTCCATCGCCTCCAGATTTACTGCCAAACAAAAACTTGTGACATAAAATTTCAATTAGAAGTTTAGGATCAGGTAGGCAGGTTTCTTTGGATATGAAAATATCAACTTCAAACATTAGCCTAGATATATATTTTTTAACTCAGTTAAACACAACGCCATGGGAGAAAAAAAATTAAGAAGGAACCAAAAGAGAGATAAAAAAGTCCAGTAAGGCATTTATTGTAAAACAGAGAACAAACTCACACTTGTTAGTATTCCTACTGTGACCTACTGAAAATACTTTGAAAACACTGATTTGTTCTCTTGCTTTTATTTGCCTGTTTTGCTGAGTAGCTCTTAATTGTAAATGGTCTTTAATGAATTTCCTCCATTATATTCAGAATCTTTTAAACAAAGACTAAAATAATGACGAGGGCATGGTCTGGGCGGAACGGGCTCACCAAATGCAAAGGCTCGTAATGAACAGCTGAATGTTAGGCATTTGTTTTCATGTCCAGGCTTCAGACAACACTACAATGACCAATGTGGACAGAACAAATGCACCAACTCATCATCAAGATCACATCTCTGCAGAGAATAGGGAGCCCAGAACAAGAGGGATTCCGTATTGAGAAGTAGAAAGTCAGGAAACCAGGGGAAGCACCCTCAGTAGTTGGCCCTCCGAGAGCTGCAGTGAGTCTGGACTACGAGATTATCCACATGCTCAACGTGGAGCAGTTTCTGACTTGTTTAAAGCATAGTTTTCCCATTTGGAATACAGAAGTACCAATTCTTCTAGACCAGTGGTGAGTGGCAGGATGCACACAGGCAATGGATCTAGGCAGAAACTCCCAAATCTCCACTGATTCTCTGAGGCCTGCATGAGTTACAGCACAGTCCTATCAACACCAGAGTTTTGAGAGCTGTCTTAACCCATTGAAGTTTTCAAGAGTCAAAGAAAGCATGCTCCTTTGGAAAAACATGTATCTACAGACTGAAGAAGAGGCATAAAACATTACCCTGAACTGCATTCCAGGGTGCTCTCCGCTCTTTTCTCCCTCCTTGGTATGATTTTTCTTTTTATTCTTTTGGATTTCCACATTTTAGATTTTTAAGTGCTTTTTAAATCTTTCCCAACATCCCTTACCATCCACTAGATGTCATGGTAGCCTTACTAGTATTACTGAATACAAGAATTGCCAAAGCAAATTCGGAGGGAGAAATCTGAAATTTACCTCCCCTCTGTTTCTGACAGACAAGCCTTTAGACAGGGTGTTCAGGACAATATCAAGTGACAGGGAGCTGAGTAAAATGATTCTGTGCTGAAAGTTTATCTCCCTTCTTTCCGGAAACTGATACAAGGTACGTGCAGGTTATTTCTTGTAGAAATTTCCAGCATCCATTTGATAGCAAATCTTCTAATGCAAGGATTACCCAGGCTGTGGAACAGGCCAGTAATCCTTGTGCTGGGGAAAGAAAGTAGCGTTTCCTGATTTTGCTAATGTGGATGCACATCAGCTCTGCAATAAGCACCTCTACACGGGCAAGTAAAGATGGAGCAGTAACTGCCTCTGGATGAGGCCTGATCAAAAGCCATTTATAGATGTGCACAGGAGCTCAGGGACTTTTCTCAGCACTCCATCAACAGCAGTATACTCAGGATTTTTAGACCAGTATGTTAAGACTGAGTTTGTCATTTCCTGAAAACTACAATTCAATAATAACTACATCAGAAGGAAATATTTACATTTTTATGTAAGTCAAAGTTTCTCCTATTTACTTTCACAGTTTAAAAAGGAGCACACCATCACAGAAACAAACTCTGAAGAGGAAACCTCAACATATTTTTCAAAAAAGGAGTCTTCACAGTAGGAAAAACAAACAACAGCTACCAAAATGTATGCAGCATACTTTTGTCCATTCTCGCTGTAAGACTTCTGATATTTCCCTTAATAGAAGATATATCTTTGGTGTGAAAAGTTGACAAAGTTAAGAAAGAATGTCACACTAATGCTTGGCCATGTATGAAGCTACTTAAGAATGGGAATGCTACATATGGGAAAAAATAATGATAAAAACATTTACTTTACTGAAACATGTTACTGAAAAGTAAGGAAGATGGGAGAACCAATAGTTGATCAAATATAAAAAAGCCCATCCACAATGAGAACCCTTGATTCAGTTTACTGAAAGAAATGTATCACAAGAAGAAGCAGGTAAGAAGAATACAAATCTTAACCTGTATGTTTCAGTGCCCAGAACTGAAGGTTGCACAAGACAGACATGGAAAAGAGAGAACATGCTCATGCTTTCCAAAAAAAAAGGAAATCCCAGCTATTTTGGCCCTGGCTGAAGCCTTCTCAGCAGTAAAATGTTTTTAAGAAAAGCAATAAAACCCCATTACAGAGCTAAGAGGAATGGAAAGGAGCTAGCATATCTGAATTCACTGCATATTTCATTATGAAACTCTCAAATGGATTGACGTAGAAGTACTTGGTGCAATTTACAGGGAAAAAAAGGAAAAGCACTTTCTTTTTTGTCTTCTAGAATAATTTCTCATATCAGAGATAAAGACTACACACTTGGTCTCTAGACACTGATCTAGTTAAACTACCAACCACATTTAAGTGTAGATGGTGCTTTGCAACCAGCAAGAACGTATTTAAGCACTTAATCAGCTGAGTAGCACTTTATCTCAAGAAAATTACTTTATTCATAACAAAGCTATACAGTTAGAATAACAGTAATCTGACATGAATTCTGTGAGGGACCACTTAGCATTACTGGTATGAAAGCAAAACTTTTACCTAGCTTTATGCAAGAGCTAGATTCCACTTATCAAACACGCAACAAATAGAAGCGGCAGAAATTTGTAGATCAGAATAACATAATTTTAAAAACTCAAATCAGCTTACTACACTTTATGGGCATAATTCTTTTGATTGAAACTGTTTGGTTTGAGGTTTTTTAATTAACATTTATATCTGTGTCTCTTCATTCAGTTTTCCAGCACCAGTCAGCAGCATTCCCAGGTGGGTATACTCTTTGTTGTATTTTTCTACAGTTTAGGTAACTATATTTAAACCTGTTTTTTCAGCCCTTCAGCCCTGTATGATTATATAACCATTCCTATACTTCAAGTTAGGTGACACACTTCTTTGTAGCTTGTTTTTAAATCAAATCAGAGATGCATCAATACATATTAGCAAATTGTCCTATACTGATGAGCATGTAATTCCTGAATTCGACCTTTATGAACGAAAGTATACGATTAAGCGATGAACCTCTAGACACTTTCTCAGCATAAAGAACACACGTTGGCCGCATTTGCTGTCAAATCAGGATTTACAAATTATTTAGCAGAGACCCTGGTCTTGCATTATTTCGATAAATTCTTGTATAATACTACCGGTGGTATAGAGCGGACCACTATTTCAGGCATAAAAATCCTAATTGCAGAAAGAGAAGCTGGATTCCCTCTCTTCCTAATTTTATACAGGCTTCACGCCTTTCAAATGGGTTTTAAATACATCTTCCCACAAATTAAAACCAGGGTGTAACAAATCCACAATTTCACAGCCCTACTGCAATATCTCAGGCAGTTCGGTGTAGAATTTCTAAGTTGTTCCAGGACTTGCTCATTTCAGTACCTTAGCAGGTCTGGAGGAGGAGACAGAGGAGTATCCTTATGGAATTTGTGGATGACACCAATCTGGGAAGAATAGAAGGTGGAGGACAACACAGTGGAATGGACACCATACACTGAAAGACAGGGCTGCCATCCAGAAGCCTATCCAGGTTAAAGGTACAGGCCGGCAGGAACTTCACAAAATTCAGCAAAAACAAATGCAAAGTCCTTGACACAGGAAGGACCAAACCCGTGCCCTGGTCCACACTGGGTCACAGATCTGCTTTGCACAGATGATTTTCGTTGATGGTAGGCTAAACATGAACCAGCAGAGTGGTCTGGCAGCACTGAGTGCCAGCAGCAGACCAGGCTGTAGCAGCGACCAGTAGTTTGAGGGAAGGGATCAGTGCCTTCGACTTGGCACTTACTGCACATCCCCTGGAGGGCACATTCTGTCTCCTCCTCCAGCTCATTCAGCTTTCGTACAAGACACATGTTGATAAACTTGATCATATTCAGTGGAGAGCTACCACCAAGAAGGCTGGGACTGGAACAGATATCCTTCTGAGGTAACTCTGTTTGCTCAGGCTAAAGAAGAAATGGTTTTGTGGGACTCAATACCTTTCTAGTACCTATGAGGTGGTTACAGAGAAAGTGGACCTAGCCTTTTTACAACTGTGTACAGCAGAACAATAAGAGGCAACAATCAAACTGAAACAGAGAAGGTTCTGTCTAAATATAAAGAGAAAACTCACTATGAGGAATATTAAGCAATAAATGAGATTATTCAGAGACACTGTGGAATCTTCATCCTTAGAGGTTATTCGAGAGCTGACTGGACAGAGCCTTAAGAAATGTGGTTCTAATTCAGCGCTGACTGATTTGAGCAGCCTCCTGAGGCCTCTTCCAGCCTAAGCAAGTCTGTGATTCAGGTCACTACAACTCTCAAAACTACCTTTTGTGTACTGTAGTCAGGAGGAACTTACTACAAATCCATTTCTCTAAGACTTAAGTTACCCATCTTTTACACTATGGTCTGGAATTCTCTCTCCTCCAGGTGTAATGGATAAAATACAGATTCTTACAGAGGGAAAGCTTAATTCCCTACTACCAACACTAACTTTTCAATCTTTATTAAATACCTATCCAATTCTAACAGTGGTATGGAAAAGCCTCAACTGGATTGAAAAAAAAATAGTCCTCACATGCTATTAATCTCTTTGTATACAATTCTGATACAGTAAAAGATATGAAGAAAAAAGAAAAACACAACCATTTTGCATATGGAGACCTTTTCCTATGTCTGAAAATTCTCTAGTAAATTCTCCTTACTACAGTTAGCTTTCTGATTCCAAAATTTCTTGCATAGGAAGAAAAAAAAAAGTTAATTTGCAACATACTAATTTTAAATTCTGAAACTGTAGGTTAGATTTAACATGGTAGTTTTGAAAGGTAGAGATAAAAATATGTTAAAACTATGGGAAGTTTAAGATACCCCTTTCGAGACAAAATTCTATTTATAGGTAGAAGTAAAGAAAGTAAATGAAGCTTAGGTAATGTGAAACTTAAAATTAAATTAGTCTAATTCTTACTATGTTTATGTTGCAAAAAGTAACAGACCAAGAACTTTGAAAACCTCCAGCTTTTACAAACCTAAACCACAAGATTTCAAAAGCTTAAATTCTCCTGTCAGCAAAATATATTGTGACGTGCTCCTGTAAGGGGCTGTATAATCGAATGCATGTTCAGTTATTAGACTTCCCAAATTACACAGCAAATTAAAAGCCATCCCACAATAACATCCTGGAATCACAGTCATTTAATGAGTTCCAAAATCTGTTACTCTTACTTTAAAATGTGTTTGTTCATTTTCAGCTATTTCTTCAAACTGGAGTCAATAAAACCAGTTCTACAGCATTTATGGTTTGGAAAAAGTACAAAGCAAGTATTTTCGCTGAATTATCTAATGTAACTGAGATTATAAATTTGAGTTACCAATAAAAAAAGTCAGTATTTATACAAAATTATCCCAAAATAATGTTCAAAATCACTTAAGACATAGCTGTAATAAATGTGTCATAGAAACTGAGGGACATTTTGACTTCTCAGAGACTTGTACAGTGTTATTCGTGTACACATAGGGGATTTTTATTTTTGTAAATACAGGAAATACCTATAAGTCTAAACAATTAGCATTGGTAGATATTCAACAGCACAACAGGTGAGCAGACAAAATCAAAACAATCTTGTAGTGAAGAACTGAGACTGTCAACATCCTCTCCCTCCTCGCCTCAAAACTTAAAAAGTTTTATTCACATTTAATGTAAAGAACAACATTCATATAAGTATAGTTATCTCCACATATTATTTAAAATATTTGATAGTGATTAGGTTAAAAAGCCCTATGCTAACAAATTTCATTTCAAAGCCAGATATCACAATTGATTTAATTTACTTTAGTTGGCAATAAGTCACCAACAATTAAATTGAAATGGCTTTCCAGTTCTCAAGGACACCATAGTTACCTGGTCTAAAAGATCTTCAACCTTTTTTTGCCATCCATCCCTTGCCGCATTTTTTTCACGTTCTTTCAGCTGCAACAGCTGAGTCATGGCTGCCTTCTTGTCCTCTTCATGCTGCAGCCTCAGCTCTTCACGAAGCTTATTACATTCCTGTCTGAAAACAAAGGTCAAATAACTAAAATGCAGTGGGACCTTGTGCAAGAAGTGAGAAAGAATTAAGACCTCAGTTATAATTGGAAAATCTTAAATAACAGAAATCTTTGCTTTACATTTCATTTGATAGTACATTTGCATATAATACATAATTCATTTCTTATTAAAGAACAAAAGAAAAAAAATAATACTTGCCGAAGATTTTCTGTCCATTTTATTTCCAAGTCACGGGCCATTCTGTCAACTTTGAACTTTTCTTCCTCTCTCATGGCAGCAATCATTGCCTCGTGCTGTTGTCTCTCCTGATCTAGTTCTCCCTGCAAATACAAACTTTACAATAGAGACTGATCAGCAGCAAAGTGTATTTCAAACATTAAATGAGTGTATTTATAATTTATATATTTTATTTATAATAAAATATCAATTACAATTGGTTCATAAATTTGAACAACAACTTCTTCAGTGTGAAATCCCTTGTTATGCACAATTAATGCCCATACATCTCCTGATATTTCTTACTTGCGGAACAGAAGTCTGTACTCCTATAAAAAGCACTTTTCCAATAAGTCGTTCTGCAGTCTTTTCAAATACCATTACGTTGAATCATGGAACAATCTATGTTGCAAAGAACCTCAAAAGGTCAACAGGTCCCATTCACTGAAGGACTCACTTCAGAATTAGAGCAGGTGGCTTAGGTCCTTGTCAAGAATGCTTTAAATTTTATTTTTAAAATTTTTTTAAGCATCAATCATCCAGTATTTGAATTTCAAAGCCTGAGCTATCTGTATGCGATACAAAGTTCATATATACCTTCTTTCTGTTTCTTGATGGGACAAGCCTGCTAGAAACAAGGTTTCACAGTCTCAACACAGAGAATACCACCTTTAAAATTCCCATCAATTTCCACTGAAATTTTACCATACTAGAATAGTTTTAGGTACTACCTAGAAATCCTCCTTACATGAATGTTGTTCAGCAGTGCTTGCTTCGTTCATGAGAAGCAAAGATAACCCTCTAAATTGAATTAATCCTTTTAAAACGAGACCTTTTCTGCTGCATTTTGATATATTTTAAAATCTGTTAAGACAAATGTTATTGCTAGTAACCTACTATATATGAATATTTAAATGTTTTAATAGGTGAAGTTCCTAAGAATAGTTCAAATATAGCTCAAATAGTTCAAAACTAGTTCAATACTAGTTCATAAGAACATTTAGAGACATTATAAAAAATACAGAGGAAGTTATAAACTGTAATATTGTGCACCTCTAAGGACTGCAGCTGAAAGAAATAAAATAAATACACCAATATCTTGTTTCAGGCTGGTTTTGCTAAGAAAATATGAAAACAGGTTCAGTGAAAAAAAATTTTATAATATTTGCTGCTCTACTTCAAACACTTCTTGTGATCTTGCAAATGTACATTATTTACTGCGGAAACAGAAAGGAAATGTTTACCCAATAGAGCAGTCAATGAGCTATTGACAGACTAACTGACAGTTCTATTTCCATCTAAGCCAATTAAAATGACAATATATTTGTGCCTAGGCAAATTAATTGCTTAATGGTATAAAGTGGTCACATTTTCTAGGTGACAGTCTGTTATCTTTCAAGATATCATAGCATATATCTAAAAATTATTCTCAAGTCCTTACTGAAATTCTAAATTCAAGCCTGAAATGAAAACTGTGTCCATTACCCAAGGAAAACATGGCATAGATGTATTCAAAAAACTCACCAAAAAGGTTTCTGTGAATTCCAGAGCTAGTAAGCCCTGGACCTTGCTTTGCATCATGACATGAACTGTCTGGAATTCCAAGTGTTAACTCCTATCCTTTCATGAAATTCTATTAAAGCTCTGGACGTATTTTGTATGGACATGTTTTGGTAGCTACAGTTTACATTAACCACACAAAGATATTCTTGCAGCACTACGTGTTAAATACTAAAAATGTTCTGAAAACAAAAAACACCCACCCCAAAACAACCAACCAATAAAATACAAATTTAAAAAACCAAATCCCAAACCAACCTATCCTATTTTCCATTTTTTTAATCCTCTGCTTGAAATAGAAATCTCCTCTCCGATGAAGCCATATGAAGCTCCTTCTATCAACTGTACACCATAACACTTCTAGCCATTTTAAAAACAAGACCAAAATCGCTGTGACTGTGCTTTGCACAATTTATTCTCCAACAGCATGGTTACCTCAACACTATACAGTGAATCTGTGGTCTCTCGCAGTCTTGCTCTAGTTAATTCTAGTTCTTTCTGGAGTATTTCCTGAGCTTCTTGAAGACTGGAGATGTGTCCTTCCGCAGTCCCGAGGCCTTGCTCACTTTTTCGTACTAGGTCTTGCAGACGACACACCTGTGACATTACAAAAAAAGCTGTAATTTCCATGATTATTGCTAATGGTAACCAAGCCATCCTGGTGTTTTCCAGTGTTTCCTAATTCTGACTTAGACAAATTTTTAGTTGCACTTCCTGTTCTCCTTTAGTATCACTTAATGCTTCTGTATTTAAAAACAAATTCCTGTAGTATTATAAAAGCAAAGACTTAATTAAGGGATTTTTACAAGTAAAAAAAATATCTCCAATGTGTGTTTGACACACATTGCAAAGAAAGGGGCTGCATAGAAGATCTGAAATTGCCTGTAACTTTACCTTGAGAAAGTATATTTTAAGCAAATTAATGAGAAATATTTCAAAATACATAAACTCTAATCTAATACATAACTTAACTTGTGCTAGGGTTTAATGTTCTCTGTTTTCAGATTGCTACCTGTCCAGCCTGTTTAAAACTCAATCTAACACCTGTAGAGTATAAAGTAATAATTTCCTTAACTGCTATGTAACAATAGTCTTTTTTTCTGCCTGTTCGTGCTTCAGCTTCTCATCTGTAAAATGATGATATTATACTTCTTTGCTTCAAATGAACATATGAGAGACTAAACATAGTTCACCAGCTACAGGAAAGAAAAAGCTTTTTAAGTATGTAGGTTGGAAAAACAGAAAAATGGGAGGCAGGGAGGAAAAAGAACAGCAGCTAATTGGAAATGCGTTGTTTGCAGAAGCAATAGTCTATACTATTGACTTTGTATGTTGAGATAAATTCATTCACAGTTGGACAAGGGTCCCAAGAAAAGACTAGTCTTCGGTTTACAGGCACGGACAGATAAGAATTATAACCACTCTTCCTGTTTGTTAGAATAATTACATACAAACACTGTTTATAATACACACAGAGACACCATCCCTCTCTCCCAGAACTCTCTCCCTCTGCAGACAACCTATGAAGTGTTTAAAAAGAAGAACTCCTCCTTTCCTCTCAGAAAGGAATCCAAAATTTCTTTGGCATGAGAGATTTCAGCGAAAAACAAGTAAACTTGAGCGCTTGTCTCTGTGCTCCTCTGAGTTATGTTCAAACAACCAGTAATTCCCTGCGAAGCGAAGCACTGCTACCTGAAGGAGAATCCCTACAAGAAAAACTGCCCCCAGACTGTATTGGTATCCTGGCAGTGAACTGCTGTCTATGTATCTGATAGTAGCAAACCACTTGAATCAATATGAATAGCAGTCCTGTAGAACTAAAGGATATGGGAGCAGGCAGGAATGCCACTCATAGGGCTTAAGACACATTCTGCTGTTGACAAACCAATGATGAAGGCTGTTTATAAAGACCTTTAGTAACATCATCAGAAATCCTCTGCATGGAGACAGCAAGTCCTTAGATGACGGTGCCAAGTGACACAAACAGCAACATTCTAAAAGGCCTTGGCTGGTCTACAGTGAAAGGAAACAAATCTACAGAGTGAACAGCCAGCCTCACCCTGAGACACATGTGAGAAAGCCACTATCTTGACTTAACCCGAACTCTCAAAAAAATCTCTGGCAAATATTTAAGATTACACTGCTCTTAAATAGCTTAGTACTAGAAGCAAGCCTAATGAGGCTTCAATCTTCCTTCATCCTTTAGCTAAGATAATTGCCACCAGAAAGTCTGTCAAAAAGAAAAGAGGATGGCATGGGTTCAAAAGCAGCTTTCTCAGCAGGGAAGATAGAACTAAGCTAGCGTCCACAGAAAGTAATAAATACAAACCGACTGTTAAATGACTTCTGTAACTTAAATAAAAAAAAGAAAACAACAGTAGCAATGTAAGAGCTATGCTAATGATGCGTCAGACATCACAGAGAAGCTTTTTCTAGGTCAGTGAAGGCATTGAGAAACTGTTGCTAGTTGTCAATAGAGATCTAAGGGTAAGCTGTGGTTGCAAGTGAAGCACTTCTTTCATGTGCTCAAGATAAACATAGTAATGAAATAAAACATATTTCCTCTGTACTACATGGAGTGGATTTACAGACCAACCCTAATTTATTGCCTGTATGCTTTCTCTCATTCTTTCACTATGCAAAATATACTGTATTACATTTATCCTGGCATAGAGTTGTACATAAACCCAAATATTGAACAGCAGCCGGACCTATTTCCCTATTTTAGTCTCCTATTCCTTAGCTATGCCTCTGTTTGGTTAATTCAGTGTGCTGATGAATTTTCCAAGCCTGAATTTGACAGCAGTTGGATAACAAGAACTCGTTCTTAAAACATTTGAAGCTTTTTCCTTCAAGGAAGGAGAAAGTTTATTGCTCACGAACCCAAGAGAAGTCGATAAAGAATAACTAAATTTAAGCCTACAGTGTTAGATGACAATAGAATGACAATAGTGCTCTACTCAGATCTAATCCAGCAACAGTGAAAGTTAACATACAACAGAGAAGTTAAAGCTAAAAAGAAATAACCAAACTTCCTGTAATTTTGAACTGAAAAATAAAGCTGTGTATGATTTTGTTAACATACATAACAAATACATCATATTTTCATCAATTTGAATGATGGTAAGCATACTGTTAAAAGAGCAAGAACAGTTCTAGCTTAAACTTGCACCTTCTCTAAGGTCTGAAGCAAAGATATTGGCAACCCTCAGGAGGAAGAACAGTCTCCTGCTTAAACAAGTACTCACAAGTGACCAATCAGCAGTGCTACTGAACTCTAAAGGTGGGAGGTCCAGCTAGTCTGGTAGTATATAATCCCTGGCAAATCCATCTATCTGGTAGGTTCTACTCTGAAACTATTTGTTAATACACATTTTCAGAATATATACCTTAATATATAATAATCAAATACATTCTAATGTATATTAATATAGTAATGTATCAATATATTATTGAGAGAGTAATATAATATATTAACAAAATCTATACTTCGATAAGTTAATCTATACTTTGGAAGGGCAGTCTTCCCCATTTAGTATCTTAAAAACAGGGAGATTTTTTTCTTAAGGTAGTTCAGCATTTGTGCAATTCACGAGTCACCAGAACGAGACACCTGCTCTCTCCAGATGTCGCACAGCATAGAAAACAGGAATGAAAAATGTTGCTGCAAAATAATACTTAAATGCATGTTTAAATCTCTCTTAAAGCACACACTGAAATCATACATAGGGCTTGCTGAACAATAAAGCTGATGAAATATTTTCTTGAAACAAGGAAAAAGTTCCAGAGAAAAATGGATTGATGTTTTTGATATCACTAGAATGTACTTCTAGGTTAAAAATACTGTATTATGAAAAGGTGGTGATTTCCAACTAAAAAAATTAAAACTGTCTGGAGATATGATACATTTTACATTGATTGCATATATCAAGATACAGCAAATAATTTGGGTCTTAATTAAAGTATTTCATATCATCTTTTGATGAAAATACATGAAGATGATTTGCAAGTCAGGCAACAGACCAGAATTTATGATACGTTAACCCTAACCAAATATGGGCTTAAATACAATTAATTTTCCCTCTCTCCTGACATATTTTGTATAGAGGTCTGTGTACCTAATGAGAAGATAAAAATAATTAAGGAGCTACTTACATCAGCTGTTTAATACATCCATCTCTCTTGCTTTGTTAATTTTGTAAAGGACAATAAAATCATTGCTCAGAAGCAGTCAACTAACTTGCCATGTTTTAAGAACACTCTGCCCTAAACAGAAATAAGGCACTAAATGCTCAACAGCATAGTCCTACACATGTCCTGGAGTCTAAGATCACTACTGATGAAATATGGTAGCTGAAACAAGTAAATTAACCCTTGCCTCCTGATTGGCAGAAGTCAGTTTTGTTGTCAGCTCTTCCTTCATGTTTTCCAGCTGCTGTCGGAGCTGATTCTTATCATCCTCCAAATGCAGTTTCTCCTTCTCAAACTGCTGCTCCAACTCCTTCAGAAACAGGAAGGATGGAAGAAATATTAAAATACCTGCCATACAGTCATTGCAAAGTACAGGTCTACCACAGGGAAATGATTCTAACTGCATAAATACTCGTGATCTCAACCCTTTCCTTAAACTGTTAAAGCATGAATATTTATTTCCTTTTACAAAGGATGTCTTAATTTTTCAGTTTATTTTATAATCTAACATCCTTGACTAATCACAAAATAAAGACAAACAGCACTTTCACTTACTTGCCAATTGTCAAAAGCTTTAAAGCTACATCTACTTGAACAGTTTTTCAATCTGAGTTGAAAGAAGAATTTTTCATTTTTTACAAAATTACACTGATAAATCTGCATGTCATTCAGCCTTTACCCATCTATTCCTATAAATAATCCCCACAGGAAACAGTAAATCTTAAAATCCAGACTGAGCTCTGTGAAGTTTTTCAGAATGTTACAATAAATGAAAAAAAAAAAAAAAAACACATCATCTATCCATAAAATTTACGTAGAAACAAAAGAGATCAACAATTAGTTTTCAAGTTTAACTATATGGAAAGAATCAAGTACCACCCCTGTTTTCATTCAGCCTTTATGGTGTGATAGCCAAATTCTCAAAATAACTGCTGGATGAATTATATTTCTCTTACATTATGAGCCCATGCTCTGTGTGTGTGCATATATACATATATAAATGTCAGAAACTTTTATATTTTTTAAGGAAAATTATAAATTTATACTTTAGCTTTATTAATATTCATAATACATTTTTAGAAGAACAATTTCTTTCACAAAATACTTTAAAGGAAACATGTTAAAATTGAGAATTTTATTACATATTTCATTGGAATATACTATATAACTTATAATACCACAAAGTTTCAGGGAAGAAAACTAAGTTTGCCAAGCAAGGTGCTCCAGAGTCATGCCACACAAGGCTACAAGGTTTTCTCTGGAGCTAGAGGCTCTTTTATTAACTCCTTCCTAAGGGCTCAGCTGAAATGCAAGGCTTAGCATCGATTCAGTGCCTCTGTGTAGACCTGGGCTCAGGTTTCTGAAAAATCAGTAGTATCTTAGATACAGCCATGAAAATACATAGGTATGGGTAAGATTGGGGAAACAGGGAGAAAGAACTGAAGTATTACAGAGGAAAAGCAGTCACGAAAAGTTATAAAAGTCTAAGGAAACTCAAGGTTTCCTGCTGCAAGACAGCAGCAATGTAGTGTCATCCAGCCAGCTCCAAGAAGCAACACACGCCAAGCGTTCCTCATCCAAACCCAGAGATGCCTCAAGTGTTTTGCGGGGGTGGTAAGTACATTAAGCAGCTTATTAGTTCTAGCACTGCTTTAGGGTGTGCAGTAGGCAATAAATAATTTCTGCAGTAGGCAATAAATAATTTCTGCATACACTGCTTGCACAATCTCTTCATTCGTGGTAGAAGTTGGACAGAGTGACAAAACAGAGGTTACACTGTCACTACCACAAAAAACCTGACTCAACAAGTGCCTGCCTTCTTCACTGGGTCCACATAAGTCAACATGTGGGATAAATGCTCCTTGCTCAGTGAAACTTGATCAATTTGTCTTGTTCATGCTGAAATCTGCTGTCTGCAAAATTCCACTGGTGCTATTTAGACCCTATTCTGATAACAGAGTAATTATTTCTCTGATGATACTTGTCAGTACAGCTGTGTAGTACTGCAAAATTATTAGCAACTCTATTTTCATGATCCTCCTGATGCCATTTTTACAGCTCATTTTATAGATGGAAATATTGAAGCAAAAAGAAATATTTCAGCTATTTTTTGAGTCCTACTCTAATTCTGCTGAATTGTTCCCCAGATGCATTTCCCAGGCTTCCAGTCCAAATGAATCCTCATGTCCTCTATCCCAAGGCTCCTGGTACCATGCTTCTTTCTCATACAAAATTCAACTCTGCTCCACATTTAAGCCTGACTGTTTTCTTCCTTGGATTACTTCATCACCACAACACGTGCTTAGTGAGACAGGTTTGACAGAGGAGACAGTGAAATCTGATTAAGATCAGTGAAATCTGATTAAGATTGACCGAGATCTTGATCCTAACATCTTTTCGTAGTTTTTCCTTGTTAAAATCATTTCACATTTCTCACACGTATAGAGGTGTTCCCTATTTAAACGAATTTAATGATTTAAGGAAAAAAAGTTTGTGTTCTCCTTTTGTTTTGTTCTCCCCATTATTTTAATAACAAACAAAACAAAAGAAAAAGAACCCCACATCTCACTGAAATAAAAGGAAAATATACCCAAAAACCTTAAGAGACATTGTCTTAATAACAGGCATGTTTAAAGTTGCAAAGAAAAGTAAACCTGAAAGATCAGATGCACATACGTCTCTAAGAACTATTTCAGTTACTGGGTGACAAAAAAAATATTTTGTATTAATTAAAAATTGAACTAAGAAGCAGAATACTAATAGAATAATTCACAGATACAAACCCAGCCTGTCTGAGATGCACATCACTAACTACAACCATGTTCCTTGGTATGTTTCCTGTGAAAACATCAAGAGGAGTACAACAAAGCCTTGAATTAAACAATTAATCTTTATCTGTATTTCCTGTGTAAGGCAAAATTTGTGTATAATGCACATACAATTAGATTAGGAAATAATAATTCAAAAATGGGCCTCTCATCCTGAGAAAGAAAAGGCCAATTTTGTGAAGCAAGAAAAAAGCCTTTCAGTTTCAGGATTCCAGTCAAAGGTAAACGTATAGTTGCTGGAGAGTGAGTTGCTGTACAGTACATAATTTTATGATGCAAGCTAGGAACAGCTGTTGTCATCTTCTGAGTACACATACAGCCAAGTCCTAATAAAGTATCTTTTTGTACTTCTGGACTGTCAATGAAAATTTTAAATAAATGTTATAATAATATAATCTTTCATCTCCTTCAGAAGAACTGATTTTGATATAACAACCATCCTGAACATGGGTCACAAATCCTGGGAAAACAGAACTATCATACTTGAAAATACATTAGTATAAATTGAGAATTTCTCTTCTGCATGCAGACAAATGACAGTACAAGTGTGCTTTTTTTTTTCCCCAAGGTATTTGTTATTTTTCTAAAGGCTAAGCAGTTTCTTCGGAGGCCTGCAGATAATGCCAAATTAAATTTGCTGTAAAACAAAATGCAGTACAAGATGCAAACTGTAACAGTTGCTTTTTGTTTGATTACTAAGAAAATAAGAACATACCATCTGCAGTTTCTTCTTATCCTTATTAGCATTACTGTGTGCAGCCTCAATTGCAGTATGGTGTTTCCATGCCAGTTCTTCTAAGGTCTTGGAATGAGCCTCCTTTAACTGTGCAGCCTCTCCTTCCAATCTTGCTTGTAATTTTACCAGCTCCTTCTCATAATATTCACGTTGTGTTTCCCTTGCTTCATTTACTTTCTATAAAGTACAGGAAAAGCAATCTATTCAATGGTAAAAAAATCTAAACAGTAGGAATAAAAAAAAATACAAAAACGCTACCGATGACATAAATCTGCAAAAAATTAACTTCCATATAAAACAAATTGAGCAAACATTAAGCACTGACTACATGATTCAGTAACCAAAAAGGTAATTTAAAAAGAACCATGCAAAACCATACATACTTACTAAAACCTAATCTTTCCTCTACTTAATCTGGGAAAACAACAATCAGGTATCAAGCCTGTAGAGAATTTCTGTTTAGTATTTTCAAACGTGTTCAATGCATTTTCAGCAAACGGCTTTTTAAACTGTTCTTTAATCATTTCACATTTGTCCTTCCTCAGAAAATTTAGGTACTAGGCATATACACACAAGGTCATAAATCAAATTAAATTGTTAGAAGATTGTCCAAAGCAGTCTGAACATCTCATCTGACTTCCCTCTAATCTCACTTTACACTCTACATTAGTCATTCTTTGTTTTTACATGAGATATACTTGAAACATACTGATCCCTAGTCTGGTCATATCAAACAAAAATTAAAGCATAATTTTTTTTTCAGAGAATCATAGGGATTTTTTTGTTTTATTCAACAAAAGCCAATAAGCTGTTTAACCTTCTCCAATGCCAGAATTTGCTGCCTTTGTCGCTCATCCAGACTCTGTGTTTTGCTTTGTAATAAATTTCTTTCCTCTTCCAGCTGGGACAACTTTTCCTTTAATCTAGATTTTTCTGATTCCAAGTCTCTGATTGTAACTTCTTGAGTCATTTGAGTAGCTTGAAGCATTCCAATGTGACCTAAAAACAAAACAGCTCTTTAAAACCTCATAGCACTGGTTTCATGCAATTGAAGTGCACATTCATATTCCAGCAATAGTACAAATCTAGTGGAAGCTTGCACACGGATCTCCCTTGTCTTCACTGCAATACTTACCGTCCTCTCCACTTCTCACTTGTTTAGTTTTATTGTAAAATGCCCAACAACAGTAGAGCACTTGGTGCTGAGGCTCCTTTTGTTTTAATTTTCCTGGTTCAAAGCTGCACATTGACTCCCAAACAAAAGCAGAAGTAGGCAATTCTAAGAACACTAAAGAACTGGAGAACTTATCCCACCTAAACCTGCACGTTTCTATCCTACAATAAGATACACAACAGAAAGCAGAACACGGATGTCTAAAGATAAACGTGTCATTGTTTTATCAAACTCATAATTTAGCTGGCATACTAGATACATAGCTTTATCTGCTGTAAAACTTAGGGAATTACACTCTATTTTGCTAAAGGGATATGAGTAAAAGATGTAACAAAACTCTCTCTATAGTTAAGTATGATCCAAATCCTTGCAGGTTGGAGGCTTCATTTTAATTTCTTTATATATTTTTGAAAAAAAAAAAACCAAAAAAAAAAGAAGCAAAACTTCAAACTATGCAATATAATTATCTGTCCTTCACATAACCAGTTGACAAAGGTTTATGACCTCAGAAATTTCTGTCTGTTCTTCTTGATGTATATCTGTATTAGTGTAGGTAACTGACTAAAGCAGTGAAATTTCTGTTATTTTGGGAGAGGCCTTGGAGTGAATAGAAGACTGTTTTGAAAAGAGGATGCTTCTAGTTTGGTTCAACTGAAAAATGAGAGGTATTGTTTATTCAGAATAATTTTTTACTGGTTTTTGTAATCTCAATTTCTAGGAAAGACTTCGTTGTTTCCCTTCTCATTTTATTACAACCTTCAAAAATGACAGATTTAATGATAGCTCAGTTTTAATAACAGTATTGCTTTTAAATTTAAGTTACTAAGAAATAGCTAAGAAGGTGGACTTCGTGGAGTATGCTGTTTCTCACATGACATAATCACTGAGCTTCATGATTCATTTCCACTTGTTAAAAGCAAGATGTGCCAAAAAGGAAATTGTTTTAGCCTCTGTTGCCTGTGGACACATGCGACAGCAAACAAGAGCCATGAGTTATACAATGAAATTTGGAAATCAAAAATGCCTCAAAATTAATAGTAATTTCATTAAAAATGCACACCTCTAATTGTACTAAGCCCTGAAGAATTCTAAAAATTATTCCAACATTTTTGTTTGTAAAACTGAAAACTGAAGTGGAAAACTTCAGATAATGTGTATGCTTAGGTTCTGTAACATTTTAAAAAAATTCTTATTTCAAAAGTTCAGCCATTTAAGAAAGGTATTTTCAAACCCATAATTTTATAATCTAGCAGGGAGAATAATAATATAAGAATTTTCAGTTTGTCAGGAAGTATGTCATACATATTTTATTGTAAGCACACACACATACTGATCTAGAACTTTTGTCCTAGCAATACCAACACACAAGACAGGTTTCCCACTGCTCATGTGCTACATAAAAGTTACGAAATGCAGCAGTTCCCTTACAAGTTGGAAATCTCAGGATAAATGGAAGAAGAATATATTAAACGCCCAAAAAGGACTCAACAGAGTGTTCTAAAATTGCAATATGATGAGTAAACATTCTTTATGGTAATTAAGTATGAGAATTCAGTTTCTTTGAGGCAGGATTCTTGACAGTGTGAGCTGATAATCAAGAAGATGGCAGTGGGCCAGTGTCAGAAACCATTTCCAAACAGGCTGGCGACCAATCGCATCACATGGCAATGGCTTGGTGGCACCACTGCAAACAGGGATACTGGTTCTTGTTGCACAGTGATGTGCTGTAAAAGATGCACAAAGATGTACTACTGACAACACCACTGAGCTTGGCAACAGCACGGACACACTGGGACTTCTGGTAAAGCTGAAAACCTCAGTGCCAGAGGAGACCAGGGCTAGCCTCAATCACAGGCTAGCTGACTCCATGCCATCAGTAATACAGAAAAACAGCCAGGGTATTTATTTCCACTGCATTTGGAGTGTCCTGGTGAAACCCTCCCATGCTTCTGCCTAAGGAATGAAACAGCAATGGCTTTAGAGAGTATGAGAACAGGGTTCTCACATGGTCATGAATTTTTCTATGACTGCCTCACAGAACACCTTTTGGAGGGTCAGATTCCCATTTTACATACTCTCAGCAGCAAGCCTACTCCTTTTAGCTGTTTGATCTAAAAGGACCTTGCAGTCTTGGGCTTCTGCTTGTTGCTATATTGTTCCAACATAAGGCCTAGACTATTCCTGGGCTCGTGCTAATTTGTGTGGAAAACAATCAGGAATTGCTATAATTGGTCTAGATCAACAAGGCCAAATATAAACTAGGGCCCCTTTTTAAGCCCAAGACCCTACCTATCGTATAGTTGTCCAAGTTCAAGTACTGGGGCCCATGCCCTACCACTGAGCAGTTCACTAGGGAGACAATGCCAAAGAGAGAAAAGAAACCTGCATGTGTACAGTCATATCTTAAACTATTTTTTGTGCCTTTCCACATGCCAGCAACTACAAAGAAGCAAAGAAAATAGCTATAGAGAAAACTTTAAGGGATTTATTATTCAATAAGCTGCAAAGCTTCTGACAGTAGGTATAAAGCAAAGTATAAAAGAAAAGATAAGTGAAAAAAGGTGGAAGAACAAGAAGCATGTCTCAGTGACGATGTGGAGAACAGATACAGAGCAGAATTGTTCTGTATAAGTGCAGTTCCAAGGCCTGGGAGATACGTACATGCCATACAAAGAACAGCATTCAGACAAAGAAGTACACAAAAAAGGAAATTTAGTACAATGCGATAGCAAAAAAGTTTAAAAAACCCCAAATCTTGTTGGAAATTTCTATGGAAGGCATTAAACAGTCTTTAGGCACTCTAAACCTGCACGAGGCTGACAGAAAAAGGAAAGGCTAGAATAAAAGGATGAAGTTCATTTCCAGATTAAGTTACTGACATACATACTGGCTTTGAGAACAAGATCAGCGGCCTGCTGCTGTAAGCGCTCTCTAGCAGCTGCGAGCTCACTTTCCACTTCTTTGTGTTTGCTTAACAATGACATCTCCTCCTCCTTCACATCATCTAGCTGTTTTTGAAGAACCTAGAGGAAACACATAATACCTGTTACCATCACATACAACCATGTAAATTTAAATGAGCATTAGTTTAAAAGGTACAGAAGAGACCTTTCAGCTAACAAGTTTTATTCACACAAAAGCTGAAATGGTGTAATATTATTGCCATATTCATTGTCTATTATATGTAATGCTTCAAAAATATTTTTTGAAGAACAAGATAGTAGGTACATGGCATGACAGTAACGCATAAGAGAAATATGACAATATTCAAAAAGGTATATGAAAAAATAAAATCTATAAAATGGTCCACAGAGTTTGGAGGTCAACTTTAGAAAGCTGGTTTCTGATATCTGAGAGTTTTTCACATTAAAGAATACATTGTGTTCATAGCAGTTTATTGTCCTTCATTGCAACTCTGAGTGTTTACTACTGACTCAAACTAAGCTACGCATGGAGATACATAAAACGAGAGCTAGGTAATTACTTAAATCAAACGTTCCCCAGGGGTCACTACTGGGACCAGCACTTTTTAGCACCTTTCTCAGCAACATGGGCAGTGGTATTGAGTGCACCCTCAGCAAGCTCTCTGACGACACTGAGCTGTGTGGTGCAGCTGACAAAGAAGAGGAAGAGTTTAGTACAGTATCTGCAGTGCCACTTGCTCACTACTGCCGAAGTGGGACAGAGAAGGGAACTGGAAGGGTAAAAGTGAGAAAACTTGTGGGTTGAGATGAAGACAGTTTACTAGATAAAACAAAAGCCGCACACACACAAGCAAAGTAAAACAAGGAATTCATTGACCACTTCCCATGTACAGGCAGGCATTCAGCCACCCCCAGGAAAGCAGGGCTCCATCAGGCATAACAGTGACTCGGGAAGGCAAATGCCATCACTCCGAACATCCCCCTCCTTCCTCCTTCTCCTAGGTTTATATGCTGAGCATTATGCCACATGATGTGGAATATCCATGCAGTCAGTTGGGGTCAGCTGTCCTGGCTGTGCTCCATCCCAACTCCCTGTACACCCCCAGCCTGCACGCTGGTGGAGTGCGGTGAAAAGCCAAAAAGACCTTGACTCTGATGTAAGCACTGCTCAGCAATAACTAAACCATTCCTGAATTACCAACACAGTTTCCAGACCAAATCCAGAACATGGCACCCTTCAAGTTGCTATGGAGAAAATTAACTCTACCTGAGCCAAAACCAGTAACATACAGAAAACATGCAGTATTCCCGTTGCTGCTTTTGAAAACATTGTTAATTAAACAAATAAGTTCAAAATATATATAAAGGAAAAAAAAAAAATTAGAAGAAGATGACGTGCAAGTATGAGTGATGGAAAATTAAGTTTACGCACTCCAATAACCTCAACCTACCAGCCACCCGGAAAGATCGTATCTATAGGAAAAGAAAATTCACAGTCTTGGGAACAACACAACATCAGTCTCACCTGAACATTGTTTTCCGCAGTACCAAGAGCCACCTGAAGTTTTTGGCATTTTTCCCGTAGACTGGCAGCTTCATCCTGGACCATTTGCAATTCAGTTTTAAGCTTTCCCAGATTCTTCCGTAACATACTTTCCTGGTTCTGAAATTCTTTTCTTAGCTCCACTTCTTTCTCTTTGCAAGCATGTAGACTTTCTGCTGTAAAAAGCTGAGATCTTTTCAAAGAGTCAAGTTCATGTTCATAGAAGGACTGTGCTTTGCTGAGTTTGCCTTCATAGTCCTCAATGAGCTTTTTTTTTTCCAGCCTTAACTCTTCAACTTTATTGTTCAAGTCTTCCAGCTCCAGTCTATGCAATTCCTCTAGTTTCTCTTGCCCCTTACTTAAAGTAGCATTCTGACTCTGATGAGTCTTCAAAAGTTCTTGAATTTCAAGCCTGTGGGCAGCTTTTAAGTCTTCCAGAGCTGTACGTTTGTCCTTCTCATACTGTACTTGCAACTGTATGAAACTTCGTAGCCTTTCCTCAAATTTCTTTCTGATCTCTTCTACTTCCCTTGACATGGTCACTACACGTTGGACATGCTGAGCTTCTGCACAAAGCTGCATATCTTCAACTCTATCCTTATACGCTTCAAATTCTGTCAAGGCCTGATGTTTCATCTTCTTGTGATCTTCTAGTGACTCTTCCAAAACCTGAATCTTTCTCTTGAGATCCATTTCTTCTGCCACCTTACTTTTATACTGCAAGATCTTCTCTCTGGTCTCTGCAAGAATTTGTTGGATTTCTTCTTCATGAGCTTCCTTAAGGGCTTGGATAGCTGCTTCATGTTCATCATTTTTAGTGTTCAAAGCATATATTACCTGCAAACATGAAATACTACTAAATTAAGAGGAAAGGCATTCTGGTTATCTATTAGATTCTAAGAAAAACATACCTAGGTACTCTGAAAGCTACTTAACCAATCGGGCTTGTTTACATCATTCAAATAAAACATCAAATGTTTTTTATTTATTCATTTATTAATGATGTAACTGCATAAATGCCATATTAGTCATGATATTCTTATACATCTTGTTGAGTACAGTAGTTTTTCTGTTCTACTTAAATGCCTCATTTTCCTAATGAAAGCTTTGTCTTTATATCCATGTTCTTGCTGTAAATATACTGGCGGAAAAAGCACATTTAAAAACGCATTTTAAAAAAAACCCCGAATTTATTTAAAATAGTTCAAAGCACTTAAAAAGAAAATTGAACAGAGGTCTTTCATTGGAGAATAATACACAGAGTATATACCACAAGAAGAAATTAAACTAGAACAAAAACCACATCTCAAATCTCTCCTTTCCAAACGCTACTTGTTCTTAAATATTTCATTTCAGAAACATCTAAAATGCAAACACTGGTTATTTTGGATTGTAAGCTTGATGGTTGCCCAGATACAATTCCACTTTTGACAGCTTATCTAGTAAGCATTCTGTGTATCCTAAGGTCTGAGGTCCCTCACTACATAAATTTACCAACTTCCCAGCTAGTAATTCAGCTGAACAGAGAAGTTCAGGGCAGGGCAGACAGCAATCTGGGGAGCCCAGGGAGCTAAGCAGTTCAAGAAGGCTGTGAAAGCAGTCAAACCACCAGCATTCAATGAAAGTTTTAAGATAACCAGATATATCCTAAGGGATGTTTCAATTGCACCATTACATAGTAGATCATCTTCTTGGTTTTCAACTAGGAAGTACAGATAAATATGTGTGTCTGCATCTGTATATGTATCTATCAGTGAATAAACTATTTGTGCAATAGGTGGGGTTAATGCAATCTTTTGCTTCAAGAAATCCAGCAATTCTCTCCACATTTCCTAGATATACAGGCAGCAGAGCTATAAAACACACCTGAACAAAAAGAAGTCTTCTGATTAGTATAACTTGTGTATCTTAAAAATTAACAAGAAACAACAAAAATTAACAACAAAGAAGCAGCAGGAGATTTTCTTTTTTCACTGAGGACAGAACCTAGACCAGTCCTCCATCAGCATTCAACCACGCAACAGAAGAGGGTTGCACTGACTTGCTCTCAAGGCTGGGAAATAGGAAGAAGGCACAGAATTGCTCTCCTGACACCAAGCAAAAGCCTCTAAGCTCCAGACTAGAGAAAGTGTCTACAGTCAAGTGTTCAGATGAGCTACAAAGCTCAAAGGAGTTCTCGTAAGTGAAAGAGCACATTCAAGACTTAGGCCATGGTGTTGTTTTTTTGTTTGAACAAAGGTCCAGACACTTTACTCTAAATTTTATGCCTGAAATAACATACCCCATTCTGTTACCTGTGCCACAAAACCCCAAAAGGACAGGCTTCAGATTACAATAGAAAAGAGAAAAAAAAAAGAAAAAGAAAAATGTTCTGAAACAGCATTACATATAAAAAACCCAAAACCCTCAGCCTCAATTATCTTTATATAGCAAGGAATTAACTTTAAAATATCCCAAAAAACACTTTAACTTATTCTAATTCAAATTTTTTAAACAAATGTACATGCTATTTGATGTACATGCTAATGAAAGAGGAAAAAAAATAGGTTTTCCATAGGTTTGGCCACTTGTTTTTAGTACTACTTACATATCTGCAGGTATCAAAGACACTTTTGGCTTTCTTCCTTCCCAGATAAAAAAATTATTTTTTTTCCTATTTTGACAGTGTTTCATGGTACAGAGACTCACAAAACTCTACCAAAACATTGCAAAAAATGACAGCTAAACCACATGCACTCCATTAGCAAAATCACAACTATCACTGAAATGCCCTTCACCCAAGGTTTCAACCTTTTATATTCTTACTGTCTTTGGTGATGCCAATGGTAACTTCCGATCACAACGCTTTCAACTCCCTCCTGTTACTAACAAACAGTCTCAGCTATTGGATCCCAAAGGTTTGTTTCCCTGTTGTTTTAATGGTGTCTAGTGTTCAACTCATTTGTTCATATCAAAAATAACTTGAAAACAGAGGGTTTGGTGTTTTTGTAAATGTTATGTGCACTATCTTGCATGAATAGGCCTTAGTTTTGGTTAGAGAAGTTGGACAATGTAGTTTAAAAGGTACTATAAAAAAAAATAAATCTCACACTTAGGATCAGGTCATTATAATAAGCACTTGCACAACACTAGGTCAAATCCCACACTCAAAACAGCCCTTGACTCTTGTCCCTGTGCATAGAAGTGTCATAATGTTCTTCACTTCAAGCAGTGTTCCAGTCTCAAGTTATGCAGCACTATGATCTGCAGAAAGTATAAATCATAAAGCATTTTCAAGGGTATTATGATTTAGCAGTGGAAACCTCACTGAAAACTCCAAGTGAAAAATAAATCTATGTGCAATGCCACATTCAGAAGATATCTTTAAATTCTCATCGTTGACTTGTTCCTTATTAAAAGCACTGAACAGCAACAAATTCACTTCAAATTCAAGCACGACTCATTCCCTAAATGAAGGGCACTGGTATCTTATGGAATATGTAAAAATGAAATGCATGCAACTGAATGTTGCATCATAACATATGTCTTTTAGCAGCCTGAATTCCAGCTCCATCAAATTACTATAAACCTCAGTATTTTTAAAGAAATGGAATAGCTGTATCAGATTTTATCTTTGAGAATTTGATGCACTGTATTAATATAGGAACACAGCAGAAAAAAGTCTGTACTAACTGAAGCAAAAGCAACTTAACAGCACTTCAATGAAATGCAAGCAGAAATTGAAGTACCTTGGAGCAAATGAATACATTTAAAGTTCTAGCTAAAATAAATAGTTCCTTCTCAAGTAAGTTTCTGAAAATTGAAAAGCAGTAAGGTTGCAAACATTGGAGGTAGGTAGATAAAACAAGTTTTGCACTCCCTATTTTTAAATCAGAGCATTAACCCCCACTAAGTATGCTTGTAAATGCTTTAAAAAACACCAGCAGCTTTTTTAGTACAACTGCATAATACTAAGAAGCATAAACTGCTTATTTGAGTAATTCATTTTTCCAGCTCTAGTCTTAACTGCACATAGCAATTCTTATCACAACAGAAAAAAACCCCATGCTTTACTGTATTTTCAGTCAGCATATCATTTCAGAGGTACAGACAGAACCATACTTTCTATAAAGATACTGAGATTGCCAGCTAATACTTTTTATACAAAACAGTAACACAATTATTAATAAGTATCTACTGATACATTGTGTGCATTGGTCTGAAGAACTACTAGAGAGTAAGTAACAATAACAGTAATAACCTTGTTTATGCCAGTAATTATTGCATTGTTTAGTTATATTCTACGTGGTAAGGTGAAGCACCCTGCATTAGCTTTGGTGTTTTCAACTACATGGAATACGAACAGCAATTCCTGTTCCACACTGTTCGTAGCTGAAAAATGAAAGTTTGGCTGAGAAATATTTTTTACCCCAAACCAGGTGTTATGGTTTGGAAAGCTCACTAACTCTTGCATGGTCAGCTGTACTTTGGTCATCTGCTCCTGTCAGCCATTTAGTTATGATGGAATACTCTTCTAATTACAAATGTGTAATTCACCTTTATACTAGAATTGAGTGCAAATTATTTTGCAGCACAGAAAACCATAGTCTAGGATTCTGTGAAAATATCTCAAAAAATGTGCATGGTTCATTTTCTCTAATTTTACATCAAAACAAGAGCTGATACCTATGAGAAAAAAAACATCACTACACGTCTTACAGAAACATCAACCTTATGACTTTGGTAAACCTCCATTTCAGACTTGATGTGTGGATCCCTGGGTCAGAGAACAGTGTTCAGCCTTGTTCAGGTGAACTGTTGTGTTCCCAGTGCTCCCAGGGTGCTGCTGCCTGAACACCAGTCTGAAACACCAAAGCCTCTGGAGGCATCCCCAGATTTTGTCAGTGCTGCCCGTCTCTTGAATGAACCACACAAGTACAGCGCCAACAAGGAAATGCTTGTGCATAACCAGCTAATGATTTGGAAGATGTGGACCAATGAGCCTGACCTAACCTTGTTCTCTGTGGGTAGACAGGAGGTGGTACACACAGAAAGTACTAAGATATACTGAGAAACAGTAAAAAGTGCAACAGGTTGCAAACAGAAAAGTTCAGTCTACAAAATCAACAAGAAACATTAAAAAAATTGCAAGCATTATAATGAATTAATTTTATATAGAAACGTCTCCTCTATGATAGTCCAGAACAATCTTTTTTTTGTTACAGTGAGTATTGCATTGATTTTTCCCCTTTTCTTCCTGTTGGCCAACTAATTTCAAAAAAATGAGATGTATGTTATATTTAAGCATTTAAAAAGTATATATATATATATATATATAAAAGTATATATAATATATATATATTATGATCAATTTAAGGCAAAATAAAATAACCAAGTTAATACCCAGAAAAAGGCTGCTTTACAGGACAACTTTCTTCTCCTTAGTACATTATATGAATAGAGTCATACAGGAAAGTACTTCAAAGCTATTTAAAACAGCCTTTCATAAAAGCTGACCACAATCACAGAGTATAGTCTTAAAAACGCATTAGTACATACAAAAGTAGACAGACAGTTATAATAAAAAAAATCCAAACCTCAAAACCTATGTATGCCCATCTTTTTTTTTAAATTCCAATTCAAAAAACCATCAATTTATCTAGAAAGATCTTTTGCTCCCTTATGAAAAATCTCACAAATAGAATGTGCTCTGTCAATCAAGGTCTTTGTGTTGCTGATAACAAAAACAGAAACAAGCCTAGAAATTTAGGCTGGATTTCTTAGATATCACAGAAAAGGTGGAAGGAAGACACTTGTTTTTCAGCTATCTGGTTCACCGCAAGTCTATCTAAATACCTGGGCCAGTTCATTAGCAGTACACCACGATGAGCAGGGAAGGGACAAATATGGTCTGCAGCTGTAAAAGGACTGTCCCCTGCCAACAGCATCTCCTGCAAAAGGGCTGGCCTAACTATACCAGTCTTCCTTTGAGATAAAATCCACAGAGGGCAAGAACTTCAATTTTTTTCCCTAAAAAACACACTTGCACACGAAAGTTATTATTAAAATATCCTTTATGCTGTTCAAGTCTTCATGTGTTAGTCCAGTTTATGCCTAAGTAAAATTCAGTATTTTATTCCTTTAGAAACTCTGAAAACAGATATTGGATTATTTTTACTACAGCAACTAGCTTTCCAAAGCAATCTCTTTTGTTTACAATTAATTATTTAGAGAATGACCCTATGAAGCTCCACATAATTTCTAAGTATTGAGCATTAACAGATATCCACTTCTACCTAGCGCTCTACCTTTGGATAAGAAGAAATTTTTCATTTTCACACTTATTCCTAAACACTTATACTTAATTTTCTGTATAAGAGGGTAAGTCCGAGGCCATGCACTGCTCACCAACATCTACACTGAGAATAAAACACAGGGGAAAATTTCATTTTTTATTTTCAGGTTTCCTGATGTTTAATACTATATACAGTAGGTATAGCACCTCACAGGGGCCCATACACCTAGAGGAGCTTTCTTCATGCTCCTAAATACCTGCTCCTCAAGTACCTGTAATCTGATATGCTGATAATCCATTTCTACTTTCAGAACTGCCAAGTACAGATCAGTATCACATTTAACTACTTGACTTACAATCCTTCCTGTGTTTTGTTTTTTTTGTGTATGGCTCACACTGAAATATTAACTCTTTTTAATTGTCTGAAAAATCCTACTGGTTTAAAAGATCTGCTTGCATTTACAGCTCAGTGCTATTATAATTTATTACAGTGCCTGTACCTTAAAATTTAATTATCAGAAGAAGGCATGCCACATTCCAATTAATCGTGGGGCAGGAGATGTCCTCACCCGAAGAAGAGGTGCAGAGCATGCCTTGGCACAGGGAGAGAGTGGTCAGCATGGCTGAACAGGTCATTCATTCACTGTGGCCTTTTTCCTTACTCCTAGAGTTCTACCAGACAGCAAATGAGAGGCTCTCTGGGAGCTAATTAGGAGCTTTACACTACCACAGCCTACTTTGGAAATATGCACTTTGTCCAAATCCAGGAATAGGGACAGCCTTTATCAATCAGGTAACACAAATCAAAATCATGGCAGCAGGTAAAGCTACAGAGCACTCTGTAATCAGATTCAACAAGAGGAGCACCTCTTGATAGCCCAACACACTGAGCAGCAAGATGAGAATGGAGTTCACAAGTTCAGAAACCAGGCAGTCAAGAGTTCTCGGTGATTGCGACACGGACTTTTCTGGGTCCGATGAGGACTGTCCAGCCCTCATGTCCTCTGTGGCTCACCTGCAGCTCTAGTCCCTGATGCAGGGCACCATTCGTAGCAATTGGGACACGGACCCAGACCGGCAGGGAATCTGAATTCGTTTATTCAAAGAAACGAGCTGGTTTTATACACTTCTTCAAGGCACAGTATTTCCTTACATGGCAATACTCACTACGTGACCTATCCCATGCTGCCACATCAGCAACACGCTTTCTGAATGTCCTTCTGTGGGGTGATCATGCGCTGTTCACCCGTCTGTCAGCTTCCGGCAGCTCCTCTCTGTAGGGCTCTGCCGCGTGACACCTCCTCCCCCCAGGGTCCGGTGGAGACAAGCCTCTCTGTGCTGCCGTGTGCTCCTTTGTGCTGCCATGTGCTTCTTTGTCCCACAGCCTGTAACTCAACTCCATCCCATCTCTTCCCACAAAGAGTGGTTTAAACCTCAGGCCTTGGGGCCAGGACACAACAATATGTGATCCTACAAGTGATTTTAGCAATCAGTAGCGAACCAAGAAGGAGCTCACCCATGACAAGAGGTCAAGTGGGCAATCAGGCCCTGTTGCTCCTCCTGCTCTAGCAGCTGAGTGCTTCCAAGACTGGGTCTCACCAGTGAAATACAACCTTAGGGGGATGAAAGGGGATTTGACAGAGGCATCAGCACATATGTGAGGCTGACAGAAAGAGATACTTGGGGGCAACCTCATTCTATCCCCCAAAGTCTTTGACTGGATACAGAGACAGATGGCATCCTGATATGGTTAGCAGAAAACTACATTTTTTTCTTATACGGTTATTTTGGATGTTATGCAGAAAATAGAAAAGTGGGGTATTTTCCTCACCACAACAAATTACAACAGAACAAAGGAATTTAATAACTGTACCTCATTTTCTGAGGAAGAAAAAGAGCAGATATCTCTCACAAATATGTAGCTGTAGAGGTTTGATCATATCTATATAAAAAATAAAATAAAAAATAGGAGGGAAAAAGAGGAAAAATTACTCGACAATATGCAATTTAGATTTTGGAGAACAGCTGAAGTTGTTCCTGCTAAGACCAGGAGAAGATGGAGGAGCAGAAAAAAGTGAGAATCAATGGTAGATACAACCTGCATTAGATACAACATACAGACCTTATATCCTGAAAGCTCTTCCCAGGATTTTCATAGCAAAGTTAGTTACAAAACAAGCAAATAATTTAAACACTGATGAAATACAAGTTGGCTTTTAAAAGAATCATAACCTGGCTAAGGCATGACTGCCAGATACAATGCTGCACCACCCAAATCAGGAAGAATTTCTCACTGAGAAGGTTGTCAAGAATGGGAATGGGCTGCTCAGGGAAGTGATGGAGTCACCATTCCCAGAAGTGTTCAAGAAACAACTGGACATAACACTTAGTGCTATGGTCTAGTTTATATGGTGGTGTTTGGTCATAGCCTGGACTTGATCTTGGATGCCTTTCCCCACATTAATGATTTTATGCCTCTATGAAATATGATACAACCTTCAGAATATCTTCAGCTGAGGCAAAAACTCAGATGCAAAACAAGCACATGTGATGTCAAACAAACAAGAAATACAGATTAGATAGGAAGAGCTACATCAAGATAGTGTCACAGGACTATGAGAGATGGGTAGGGTATTCAGTTGAGTAACACTAGACATTATCTCTAGTCAGTGGCCAAGATACCCATTAAAAAATGTTGCAGATGGACAGGCAACTGGCCAGATGGAATTCAACTAATTTTCAGAAGCAGAACACCTTAGAATTATCTGTACAAGCTAGAACTGAAATAATTTTTCCAGGAGGAAAAAAGTAGACTTGAAGATCTTGACAGAAAGACAAGAAGCAGCTGGATAGAAGTGCAACTCTTTACTATAAACCAAATTAGGGGAGAGATCACCATTAGTGCTTTGTACGACCTGGCACTTAATCCCCGACTTGGCTACTACACGACATCTATTTCTGAGAGAAATGCTCAGCTGTTCTCCACTGGCATTGCTGTCTCTAATGGAGTTACATAAGTTTACAGGGTTCAGCAATCCAGTTCTGCACATTTATGTTGTGCTGTTCTCAAAAAGAGCAATTTCTAAGCAATATATTTATTACCTGTGTGACTACAACATTTAGTTTTGTTAGCTGCACATAAACTTGCTTTCTGTGCCAAAGTGCAAAACCAACTTGCAGAGTAAGTCAAAACAGAGTTTAATGTAAGTTTCAATCTCATTATGACACCAAAAATATTTTCATGATGACAGGTTTCAGTACAACACAAGAATATGTTGAAGAAAGACTGTTACGAAAGAGGAAAAAATTGTTTAGAAACAGCTTCAAAAGTTAGTCAGAATGGGAACTAATTCTAGCAGCAAATAGTTGAAATGTTTTGTAACGGCTCCTTGAAAATCAACCCTTATTTTTAAGCTCGACCAATACTTGTAAATCAAGTTGAGTGTTACCAAACCTCAAACTTGCTTAACTGATAAGGAGAGCTCTACTATACAAATGTTATCAAAATACAACAGTTATTTACAATGCTTCTAAGACTAATTCAGCACAAAAATTATTTGGTTCATCCCAAATCATCAGCATTGCTTCAGAACTATATTACAGAGAAAATACAGATGCCGTATTTCCATCTGCTTTAATCACCTGCTAGCCATAGTAAATTGATACTCTCCTTTTCCAGTTTCTGCATGTAGTGTCATCAAATTACATCCTAATGGTCTGTCAAGCCACAGTTAGTAAAGCTGGAATTTTTTTCCCAGACAATCTCATTCAAAAATTTCTCTCACTCTATATATTTTTAAAAGGAAAATATACTTTCTAATTCACCGATTATTCCTTTTCTTAGCAAAGAAAGCAAAGTTATATTACTCCTTGAAAAAGCATCCACAGAAGAAGAATAGCCTTTAGTACAAAATATGAGAGATGGTACTGAAGAAGTGGGTTGTTTTCAGTAGGATCAAACGCCTTGAAGGATGACATTCACTGACATTGAAGTGATGACAGCCTAAAAGGACGAACAGAAGTTGAAATTTTCTGCAAAATATATTTCAATAACAAATCCATCACACTTGGAGAATCTCAATTTGGAGTGAAAAAAACCAATCATACAAAAGGGGTAAGATTAGTCAGTTGATTCCATTTATTGTCTGAAAGCAAAGCTTAAGTTTTTCCATTTTGTTCTAAAATCAATCATTTTTTTTTGAAAAGGCCACTATAAGTAATGTCTAACCCAGTCATAAGCAATTATATTAACAAATTATAATTTGTCTCCCCCTTTTTGCTAAACTTGGCTAAATTATCCTTCATACAATCACATCTGTACTTTCACCTACTGTATTTTCATCAGAAAGGAACATTTAAGTCATGTAGTTATCTGTACTACGTAGAGTAAGTCATAACACTCAAAATAATCCAAATTCTAAAAAATTACTGCCACGTTTCCTTCTAAATCTATTTCCTTGCTTTATCATTCAAGCTAACTTTCACTATAGTTCAAGGCTAAAAACTTGCTCTTGAATCTTAATCTATTCCACCTTCAAGTCTAACCCCCTATTAACTTTCACCATCTGAAGGGTCATATTTTTAAACATTTATTTTTCACTAGATGTTTATGATGAAAACCTGTCTGGTCATTGCCTGGTTTTAGATTTTTCCATACATGGCTTAGAAACACATAGCTTTTTAATAACTAAGAGTATGCAAGCTGAGTTGTCCTGCTTTTTAGGAAAACATAATTTTTGTAGAAGTACCCACTAATATTGGGAACTGACTTTAAATATTTAGAATGAAAGGGATTTGTTTTTCTTTTATTTGGCAAGGGGGAAAGAAAGGAAAGCAGGGATGATAGAGACAGAACAACAACTGCAGAAATGTAAAGTAAAATGAAGCATCTCCATTTCAAAATCTGCTCTAGAGGATATCCAAAGCAGTATTTCTGAGGGTCATCACCTGAATATGTCACAAGTACTTTTGGATAATTGTAAATGAATTTGACACTAAAGAAAGATGATCTCTTTTCCTCTTAGTTTGGTTGTAAACCTGAAAGCAAGGCAAAGTCAGCATTATTATCACTCATACACGCTATTCATTCTTACTGATGAGTCCTCAAGTGTTGACCTGATGAAAGCATCAGCAAAAGGATTTGTTTGTATTCAGTTTTCCCAAAAAACCAGCAGTACTGTATGACAAGCCAGAGAAAAAGTCTTCCCAGTTTCCTCTTCTCCATCAAAACAAAGTTCATTTTTGCAGTTTCTCTGCCTGCAAGTCTTTTCCTCTCAATGCCTGATCTATTTTAGAGTTTTATTTCCTCAAGAATTTCTGCAGACCCTATGCAATTCCAGTATCTAGTGGTTCCTCTCAGCAGAACAGACCATGCAGATAAGAATATACCACTCAGCCCCTATGGAGCAAAGAAGAAATCTTCACCAGTGTTTTAAAAAGCAGACTGGAAAACAAATCCATTTCTTGCTCATAATTGATTTTCTACTTTCCAGGCTTGTTTAAGGAAGGAAAGGCTTCCAATGGAGCTTTCCAAGCAAGTACACAGCTATGCAGGAAAGAAATATTAGTGAAAAACATACTGCAAGACTCCCAACACAGTATATTTATCTACAGCATCTTTCCACTTTCTAGAAGGCATTAATTAGAAATCACCTCTGGAAGTTTTAATGCTAAGTGCTAAGTTTCCAGAATAAATAAAGTAAATTCCAACCAGAATCATGCAATTTTTAATAACCGCAGAAGAATTCGAGCTACTTTCCCAGAAAGATCAGAAAGAAACTACCTTGAAGTAATTTCCCTTCCTCTGGAATAAAAAACCCTAGATTTTAACAAAAAAAAAAAAAAAA
>VZTE01000949.1:755629-770521 GCA_013397775.1 Eulacestoma nigropectus | reverse complement strand
AATTTCCTCTCCCCTGGAAAAAAAAACCCAAAATTTAAAAAAAAAAAAAAAAAAAAATCCAAGTTCAAATTAAAAACTGATCCCTAATTCCCCCCTTTAAAAAAAAAAAAAAAATTAGGTTATAGAAGCAAAATCATAAAGTAAGCAGAAGGTGGCACAGTCACCAGTTGAGAGTCCAAGTTTACTTTCAAAGCTAAGCTCAAGATGAATCTAGGACAAGTTTGTAGTGGCCTACTGGGACTCTTTCCAGTAACCTACAGGTACCTATCATGCAATGGAAAAAAATTGTAATTCCTAGCTGCATCTCAGAATTTACACAATAACAACTATTAATTTTGACATCTGACACACAGCTCACAGGTTTGACACAGCAGCTATTACAGGAACACCACGTATACAGACAGGATCACAGAAAGGCTAATGTTGGAAGAACCACCTGGAGGTCACCTAGTCTAACCTAGACCCTATGCAAAAGCAGGGTCAGCTAGAACAGACTATGCTGGGCCTCGCTCAGGTAGGTTTTGAATGTCTCCAAGGAAGACAACTCCTCAACATCTCCGGGCAGCCTGTGCCAGAATTTGACCATCCTCACAGTAAAAAAAAAGAAGTGTTTTCTTATGTTTTTGTTTGTGCCTATTACCTTATGTTTTCATGAGACCCACTAAGAATATGCCTGCTCAGTCCTCTTTACTCCTCACCATCTGGTGTACACACATATTCATAAGATCCCCCTGAGCCTTCCCTTCTCCAGGCTAAACACTCGCAGCTCTCAGCCTCTCCTAGTACGACAGATGGTCCAGTCCCCTCATCATCTTAGTGGCCTTTTGCTGGACTTGCTCCAGTATGTCCATGACTCTCTTATACAGGGGAGCCTTAGAACCAGACCCAGCATTCCAGGTGTGTTTCACCAGCACAGTGTAGAGAGGAGGGATCCCCTCCCTTGAACTGCTGTGACACTCATTCCAGCGCAGTCCAGTGCGCCATTGACCTTCTTTGCCAAAGGCACATCGCTGGCCCACGTTCAACTCGTGGTCTGTCAGGACCCCGGGGCCTTTACTGCTCAGCTATTTCCAGCCAGTCGATTCTAGCCACGTCCTGGCTGTGCTGCCCCAGATAGGCCTTCGCAGGAGGCTCCTGTCAGTGCATTCCTCCAGCCTGTCCAGCTCTCAACAGCAGCACATCCATCTGTTTTATCAACCACTTGTCCCACTTTTGTATTGGCTATGAACTTGCTGAGTGTGCGTTCTGTCTCATCATCCAGGTCATAACAAAGATGTTAAACAGATTGGCCTCTAGTGACCAGCCCTCAACTGGGCTTCATGCAGCTGACCACAACACAAAGTCCAGAGGTTCAGCCAGCTTTTAGTCAACTTAAATGTCTACTTGTCTAGCACACACTTGGAGAAAACTCACAGGCACGTGACAAAGAACAATAGAGATGTAGCCAATTTTAAATTTCCTTAAAAAACATTCCCACAAAAAAAACCCCAAAACCTAAATACATTTTTTATCATAGTGTCTAGTCTATCTACTTAAAGTTTGTGCAGTTCCTTCCACCACAGGTTTTCTAAACCATTCAATAAATAGTGAAAAAAAAAAAAATTGTGTATACTTAAGTAGGAAAATTGTAGTATCTCCATTAGAGACCTACAAGAAAATTGATGCTCTGGTAAAAGCATACAATTATACTGCTTTGTCCCAAAGCATCTCTTTTTTCCATTCATCCCATTAAATACAGTAAGTAGAATCCTGAACACTCAGTCCAACAGCTGTACTTTCTTATTATGGCTATCCAGTTGAATCCAAACTTGATCAGTGATATAATCTTCTGGGGAGCTACCCTAGTGAATGTTCTTAAAAAATTGTCTCATGCAATTGCAATAAAGGCTTCTCCTATTGCTTCTGTTTGGCAGCTGAAATACAAGAAGCTTATCTTAAGAGTACTTATATCGTAAATGATTTGCCAGATTTGCCTCTTTTACAATACTTACTTTATTCCAATAAAATGGGAGACATTAACTCCTATTCTTCAAGCAATTCATCATACAGAATTCTGTAGGTAAGACTGTTCAGAATTTTTCACTTCCAGCAAAAATTCCCCACACCTGATGGGTCAGTCAAATAAGAATCTTCATCGAGACCTCAAGTTTTGGCTGTGTTTAGCTATCCTAAGAGGAAAATCTGTGATAGCTAATATAATAAAGATGATTAAAGGAAAACCAAAAAGTCTTCTTTCTTCAGCATATATTACTTCCTTTTTTTTAATTCAACAAATGAGAAAACAGTGGCAATCTTAAATCGAGGAATACATATAAATCAAACAAGCAGATTTGCAAGATAGATGAAAAAAAACAGTCACTGAGCACTTGTGTGCAACCTCACATTAAATAATTAGCTCAAGGCCTCCAGTGGGTACAGGTCTGTATCACGCACCTGTCAGTTTACATATATTCAGCCTCTCATACAAACATGCTTAGTTCTGACTACTACTGCAAAAATCTTCCATTTTTTACACAAAAAGGGAAACAAAAAATAACCTAAATTGGTGGCATATTGCAAAATACACAATTACTTAAGAGAAAAATTTAAGAATGATCTATACAACTCATATACAACGAACACACTGAGATATCATTCCAAGGCCCATTTTAAGACTATTCTACGTACAACGTAGCTGTCAATACACCAGCTGTAGTTCAATATAATTATAACTCACGTCTTAACTTGTTAAGAGACAGCATGGAACAATCTGGCTTTCAGACTTAGACATTTAACAGTCAACAGCAAATTTGCTTGAGTTTTCCAATATTTTTTCAAAGTTGAATTTCAAATTAGCTAGCAAATACCATTTAAGCTTTGGTTTGTTGGTGGGTTTTTAACATCGCTTTTACACACCAAGCACAAGTATCTCCAGCTACTGATCCACCACTGCTCCCATTACAGAGTCAGGAAACATGAAAGCTAAAAAGATGAAAGCTTTTGATATTTAGCTCTGTTCTGTTTCCAGCTGATCCTCTCCTAATTTTAATCTATACTTTAAGAGAATTTCCATTGCTTTCTACCGACAGTTTAAGGGTTAAAGAGACTGCGTACAATACAGCTTCCAAAACAAAATCTCTTCCAGGAAAGCGTAAGGTTTTTTATGGTAAGTTCATTTTTAATGAACAAGCTTGATGCATAACAACAGAGCTATGTACATTTCAGATAGTGATCATTTTACAGATAAAAAGTTAAACAAGTGCTTGTACTTGTCAGTTTTCCACATTTTCACTAACTTCTAAGTATACCTCCTATATATTCAGCAGTCTTCAACCACAGAACCAGACATAAAATACACTAGAACTCAATGCAGAGTATCCAACTAATTCATTGTGTATCCCAATAAACATAGGTATTCATTGTTCATTCAACTAGAAACAACTATTTCCTCCTGTTACAGACTCACATGGAATATACTTGCAACCACAAATCAATACCCTTGTGCTAGGATAGATGTGGCAGTACCAACATACAACCAAAATCCCTTCTCAGTTCTGGCAACCTCTATCAATCAGGTTATGCCAGAAACAAACATTACAAATCTGTAGCACAGTAGCTTCAGGCAATTTCCCAAGATAGTTAAATCTTGAGAAACATACTGAAGAAAAAAAAAATAAAAAAGATTTAATGACAGATGTACAAATTCCCCAACCTGCTTCCTTCTGAGAAAGAATCCCATTTACCCTCTAATCACCTATCTAAACTATAGTTGACACATCTGCTATATGACTAGACCCTAAATAGCTGCAGGGAAAACAGGACAGACCAAGGGGCTATTCTCAAGTTGTCTTTGTCTCAGAGCTGCATTTCCTTTCAGATTTATTTCTTGTATATTTGCATATCTGATTTTAGCCTTTCAGGTACATAGATACCTAAAGACCCTCATTCTACAAAATTATTCCACGTACAAACAACTGAATTTTCTCTCAGAAGAGTAATATTAAGTTCAGAACTTCCCAAAACAAGAAGTAGTAACACCTAAGTGGAGGAAAAGGGTGAAAATGGTAATCATCTTACAAACACCTATCATTGTTTTCGATTAATTTTTAAAGTAAGCGGTTTTAAGCAGTATGTTGTTTCAAGAGGCAATTTCCTTTTATTTTGAGGACTTGTGAACCTAAGATACTTTGGGCAACATCCAGAAAGAAAAGATATCTCTTTAGTGAAGTTTATGACAAGACAATTGCATTTCCAGCTTCTTAAGACCCTTAAAAGCTAAAAACTCAGTTATTTCAGATCAGAATAAAACCAAATAGAAATCCTGTAGGAATTAATCCATTATTTGTTGTATATTCCCTAAGCCAGCTTTAGAAAATCAAGCATAAACCCCTCTTTCAGAGTTCTGACAAAATTAAGAAAACACTGCTGTTCATTCAAATATTCTCAAACATTTCTTAATTTACTAACTGACAGAACTCTGAAAAATACCAGTGCCTGTTTTAATCTTCACTTCTTTGTCCTTTTTTTTTTTTTTTTATTCTGCCAGGTTTTTGGGAAGACACTACAAAACGGCATGGCCCACACTTTCAGGGAAATAATTCACTGCACTTACCTCCATAGTGTTCAGCAGAATCAATATTATATCTCACCACACCAACGACATAAAACATTTGGGAAATTGTAGTTATATAAGCTGGGCCTCCAACGAGATCTTGCCAGTAGGGAAATGTACTGGTTTGCATAAACCAAGTCAAACTTGGTTGCTGTTGACACCAGTGCCAGTGAGGATAAGATGTAGAGGCAGCTTCACACTTGGTACCACGGAGAGCAGTGGCTGCCGCCCGCCCCCGCAGCCAAGGGGCAACACGGGGCAAGAGAACAATTCAACACAGACCCAACACAGCCCACAGGCAAAGTGCCTGACAAGGCTCCTCTTCCCAAGAGGAGAGCCTCACAAGTCTCCCAAGAGGAGAGCCTCACAAGTCTCCCAAGAAAAGCACATAAAGCCTCATACCTCACTAAATATATATAGATCCTGTTCTTTGATAAAATTAGTTCTTGTAGGTAAACTTAAGACTACTCTCAATTCTTTGACAAAGCCACCGGGTTTTTATGCTTCCAAGACCAGAGAATTTTCTTCGTTTCTTTCTGAAGCTTTAAAAAACTGTCCCTATTTTTATAAGAATTCCTTTTCTATACGTGAGAACAGATAAGGCTCAAGATTAGTAGGGAATGTAGAGTTGAATATAGCTTGTGAGTCAAGACTTTATTTAAAGGACCAACTTAATCAAAATATCATATAGGCCCATACAGAAGCTACAGCTTAAGATCAGTGTGTAATTTTTTTTATATCCTAGAGTGAGAAGGCGTGTTACTTTTGTCTATAACTTTACCAAGCAAAAAGTTTTTTGAAAGCAGGAAATTTAATTTCCCTCAGGACCAGGGAGCATAGACCTGTAAGAAAAAAAAACCAAAACCTCAAAAAACACCCCCCCAAAAACCCCACAGAGACAAAAAAACAGACAAAAAAGCAACCACAACAAAACTCCAACCCAAAACATTTTAAAATTTCCATTGAAGAGTCTATTACACAAACAGCTTTGACAAAAAAAAAAAACAACCACCAAACAAACCAAACCAAAAAACTCCAGCAACAAACACCCCACCCCCGCCTCCCCCAACAATCTGGTATTTGAAATTTGCTTTATTTTAGAGTATCAACTCACAGCTGTGGAAAAGAACGCAAGCCAACAGAAGCTAAACTTGCTTCAAGCTCTTCACTTGTTCAGAACATACCTCCTAAAGCAGTGTCTGCCCAAAGTGATAAGAATTATGATCTCCCTTGGAGGCAAGACAGAATATACCCAATACACCAAATTGCCATATACACCTTTTCAATCCACAGAGTGGACCATTCACAAGGTGTGAAACAGAGCATGGAAATAAAGGAAGACAAGACAAGAATCATGGGAATAGAAAGAATGGCCACAGAAGACTTCCAGGTCAGCTCAAAGAAAATGTAAACTGAGCTTTGTGTTGAAGTCCGGTGTCAGCATAAAGCAAAGGGACATATGTTTTTAGAAGAAAAAAACAGAAAAGGGGTTGGAGAGAGGACTGGCTGAATTTTATGGCATATAACTCTAAGTTAACACTGTAATTCTAGACAGTATATGGAAAGCTAGTGAACAACCCAGACAAAATAATGGATCTGAAATTTCAAATAAATTTCTACCATTCTGTGTCACAGCACAAAAAGTATTTTCTTTAATAAATGACCTGTTGACAAGACAGGTTAATGCTGAGAAGAAAGACATACATAGATGTTCAAGGTGTTTTGCTTTTTTTTTTAGATATAAACATACAATTGATTACTTATTACAACCAGCTACAATAAACTATATTTTAAGTGTGAAATCTACACTTATAATTATACAAAGCAGTTAAATAAAAAAAATCAAGTCCTTTTCCTAATCCTTATTAAAGAAATAATTTACCATTATCTTCATTCGTCAAATTTGAAAAGGACAGAGACAGTCATAGAAGATTACTGAAATACATTTTAGTACAACCTATCCAAACACATCAGCATCCATACTGCAAAATACTAGATCTGAGAAGGCAGTGTCAGACACCCTTTACTAAAAGTTATAGCTTTCAGTCATGTTGTGAGCAAAAACACTGTTCAAATAAATATCTTTGGATTATAGTACACTTGTTTTCTGAACACATTACAATTCAGGTTTATAGAAATTAAATTATAGGAAACTGGCTGGAAAGATTACTTTAATCTCATAAACATTAAAATAGAAAACTAGTACTTCTCATATTCACCTCATACTCCTTCCTGTGGCTAAAAGGTTGTCTTTCATTTAATGGCAGCATCTTGAAGAAGGACTTCATGAACTTTTTGCGTTAGCTATTTTTAAAAGCTGTCATTTTGATCCTAGTCAAGTGACAACCTCAGCAAAAGGTTGTTCATCCTCCTCCTAGCCTTCTAGACTCAGTTAGAAGAGCCTGGCTGAAGAAACAGAACCAGGTACTATGCATTAAGTAGGACAAGATGGTGGATAGCTTTAGACTGTTTTGTTTCTTCTGGTTATTTTTGGAACGCAATGCCTTTGGTTACTGGTATGACATCAGTCATTAGAAGAATACACAGATGCCTGGCTTACTACTGCCGAACTTGTATCAGCCAAGAGACATATACATCTCATTTCATAATGTTATGTTGAGATTTGCTGGGTTTATTTAGCAGCAAGCCTGCAAAGAGTTAGAAAAAGTTAGTGACTATTTTAAGGTAATGCCCTCCTTCTCAGTACAGTTCAAAGGAGGATGAAGCTTCAGTAGAGAATTGGAAGGGTGGAAAACAGTAGTATCACTGACAAAACTACTGTTTTTATTAGAGCCAAGGCCTGATTTCAGAAAATGAGATATTGAAGTAATTTAAGTGCTTAGAAGCTACTCAGGGCTAAAAGTTGCTAGGCTGTCATTAGGTTGGAAAAGATCCTTAAAATCATCAAGTCCAGTTGTAAACCTAGCACGAGCAAGTCCACCACTAAACGATGGCCCCAGCTGCCATGTCAAGTTATTTATCCTCTCCCCCAATTTATTTATTTATCTCTTCATTTTTATTATTCTTTTGGATGTTTGTAAAATGAGGAGAAAAAAAACCACAAACCAAAATAATCTCAGAGAAGCTGATATATGCACAAGTGTATTAAAGAGGCATTTTAGACTAGTAACTTGTGAATGTGTGATCAGATAGTTTTTCAACAACATCACACTTTCAACTACACACACATATAGGAAATATCTTTAGAACACTAAGTTATCAGTGGCCTCAGAAGAACTCTGAGTTACCAGTCAACCATTCAAACTATGTGGGTGGAGAGCAAATGAATTCATTTGAATAATTTTTTTTTATATTAAAAATATTTCATTCTTGTCCTCCTTCTTTCTTCTTGATGTCTTGTGATAAAAGACTGTAAAGTCATTGACCTAATTCACACATCACAACACTGAGCTCTAAAATACACCCATATCAGGTCAACATAGAACCCCTGCAGTCTCACCTTATAGGTTTGCAATGATAATGAAGGGAAGAACCATTTGAGAGATATATGGTCCTTATTAACTAAACCACCAAATTCTGTAATTTTTGTCCTACAAAACATAGAAGGTAAGAAAGACCTCTTCAGGTCTAAACTAGAAGCCACAGCTGCTTTAAAGCAATTCATAGTGCATCAACTAGGAAGTATTCAGATAAAAACAAAAACTGATGATTTTATTGAAGTTCTGAAGAAGACATTGAGAGCCTGAAAGCTCTACTTACTTCTTCTGAACTACACCAGATGGTATTAAAGACATGACATTTTCACCCAGCTCCATCTTTCTCCTTATACCATCATGGGTACAGAAAACTTCTCCTCTGTGAATATCCCTTGCTAAGACCATAATTACTGCAGAATAAGGACACAGTTGGAACACCACAGGAAAAGAGTCTAACAGGGAAGATGGAGAGACTACACTAGCATGATTAAAAAAAGAAAAATCCTGAGATAGTTAGACACAATATTTCTGCAGCAAGTTTCTCATTTCCTACCTAGGAAGTCTCTCCCTTCTTAGAGGACTTTCTTCAGCTATCTTTGGAATAATTAACACAAAACAAAATTAAATATCTCCAGAGAAATGTAAATTAATTGAATATCTAATATAGCATTTTCCTATCTTTTAGTCCTTGCTACTATTTTTAATCTAGTAACATAATATTTATTTGCACACTACCAGTCAGAATAATATGAAAAATACTGACACTAAAATATGTAATTAAATCACACCCACCTCAAAATTTCAGTTCTTTTCATGCAATCCTAGAACTGTTACAAATACTGGCCTACTGCCAGTGTTAACACACATTGGAGAGATGACATAAGGCTGCTTAAAAAGCTAAATCCCAAGTTTTTACAAAACTGTTAATGGCATCAACTACAACACGATGACAGCTAACATCAAAACAGTTCTACAGGGATTTTTACATCCTCATGTCTTCCCTGGTTTTAAGGGCTCTTTTTTTAAAGTTTTCTTATAATTTTATGCACAATGAACCTTCTGCAAGAGGTTTAGTTGTTTTGTTTCCTGAGGCAGTATACTTCCAAATAAAAACTGACAAAGTTTCACTGGAAACATTTTGTTAAGAATCATCAATATAAGTTAAACCTTACAGCTCTTCCTTCCATAGAACTGCATTCTGTGATAGGTGAGGGAGACCTTTAACTATCCCAGAAAAAGAGTACATGCAAACCACAAGCATCTGAATTAAAGATCATCAAATTTACTCTTCAGTCTTTGAAATAAATTTACCATCTACATCCCCTAGAAACTGACTGGATTAACAACAACATTAATGTCTATTGTCTAAGTACTTCTCTCTAACAGAGGACGACAGAAGGAAAATCAAAAAAAATTTTTTTTTAAGTAGTTTCCCAAATATAGACAAGAAGCTATTGGAAGAATTGAGAACAGAAGTCAGGTCTCAGGAGTCTCAGATTCTAGTTTCTTGTTTACTAAAGGACGATGTGCCTTGGTTAACTTTGTTACTGTAGTCTTTGAACTGAGTTTTCTGGAACCTTTCCAGAACTGAACCATCAAGCTCTAAGCATGTACCAAGAAAAATCATTAGTGTTTTACACAGTTTCTTTTTATTAAATAGACAAAAATGCTAACTGTAGGGTAGAGATCATCTTCATGGCACTTACAGACTCTTCTTCCAGAATCATACAATATTTTGGGTTGGAAAGGACCATAAAGGTCAGCCAATTCCAACGCCCCTGCCATGGGCAGGGACACCTTCCACTATGCCAGTTTGATCAAAATCTCATCCAGCCTGGCCTTGAACATTGCCAGGGATGGGGCATCCACAGCTTCTCTAGGCAACCTGTTCTAGCACATCTTCACCCTCTCAGTAGAGAATTTCTTCCTAATATCTAATCTAAATCTATCCTCTTTCAGTTTAAAGCCAACCCCCCTTGTCTTATCACTACATGACCTTGTCAAAAGTCCCTCTCCAGCTCTCTTGCAGGCTCCCTTTAGGTACTGGAAGATGCTCTAAGGTCTCCTCAGTGCCTTCTCTTCTCCAGGCTGAAGAAGTCCAGCTCTCTCAGCCTGTCTTTTTAGGAGAGGTGCTCCAGCCCTCTGATCATCTTTGTGGCCTCCTCTGGACTTGCTCCACAGCCCTCTGATCATCTTCTGAGCCCTTCTCTGGACTTGCTCCAGCAGGTCCATGTCTTTTGTGTGCTGGGGACCCCAGAGCTGGACACAGCACTGAGATGGGGTCTCAGGAGAGTAAAGGTGAGGGGGAGAGTCAGTTCCCTTGACCTGTTGGTCACATTCCCTTGATGCAGCCCTAGATACTGGGTTGGTTTTCTGGGCTGCAAGAGCACATTGCCAGGTTATATTTTCTCATCAATCAACATTAACAGGTGTTTCTTTCTTATCAGAGCTGCTCCAGTTAATGTAAATTTTCTGCAACAAATATCATACAACCAAACCAATACTGAAGATTCTCATTTTATAATCCCAGAAGAAATCATGCAGCTATTCTGTAGAAGTCAAAGATTTATGTTGATGTCACAAAACTTGCACAACAGACTAGAGAAACAGTTAGGATATGGATTTCTCAATCAAAAATGCTCAAGATACAAACTACATCACAAAGAAAGAAAGAAGAAACAAAACAAAAAAAAAAGCAAGACCCCAACAAATCCAAAATGAGAAACAAGCCACTTGAACTCTTGTGGGACTCATGAAAACTAATGCCATTCTCTCCTACTGATGTAAGCGCAGCAGCACCTTGCTTTTTGTTTCTATTCCAGTTGTCTTACGCAAACTAATTAAATATATATGCATATTTTCATCTGCAGCAGGTTGGTTTTCTCACTGCATTAGCACTCCTGCATGCAGTGGTACAAACACATATATGCAATCTCATAATCGCAGTTTATTTCTTGTTGGCTTTAATCTTTGTGTCAGATGCTACTTTATCCCAAACTCATACACAGATCTTCCGAAACGCCTGAAAATAAGGAGCTTATACCGAAGAGGAAGACCTAAAATTGCTTCAGTTACAATCTACAGCAGTCCTTGAACATGACATGAGATATCATCTTGGTTTTTTAGACCTGCATTTCTAACCACTTGTTTTACCTTCCCCTGTGAATTAAGCATATTAAAGTTAAATCAAGTAAGTCCTTCTCTCCCACCCAAAAGTAAAATACAGTTAAGCACGTCAGAAGTGTTTTGCTTAGTGAAATGGATTCATATCTTATTTTTCCTCACTCTGAATTACTGATTAAATCTGGTTATTAAATAAATTTCACCTTTTACTTTGTGTTCCTGTATTGTTTTGACTAAAACATCAGATTCTCTTTAAGTAATCAGAAAACATATCTGAGGAATCCTAATTTTGGAATTTTACATTTAAATCATGAGTGACCCTCATCTTCTGTGGGGAAAGCATCTTCTTCTGCTCCTACTCACAGCTCATAACACAAACTGCACAAGGATAGGCAGAAATAAACTATGGAGTCACATTTCTTTTGTCAGAAGACAGAAGCTGTCTGGATAACTCAACTGTGTGTATTAATTTGACAGTGAATATTTAGATTTCCTTTTACCACACTATATTGGTGGGTTTGTTTTGACCTGGTAAAGTGCCTTCTGCTCTAAATCCACGGGAGAGTTAATATATCTTCAAGACACTCTTAGAGACGAGTTGGAACAAAAATTAAATAAATGGGGAAAACAGTTGAAAGACATGTGAGAAGTATCTTATATATAAGACATTAAACAACTTGAGAAGCACAATTAAGAAGTGGTACTCCTAACAATAAACTCCTAGATTACTGAAGAGGAATTTTATGCACATATGCTGGTAAGCATTTGACAAAGCTAGAACAGCAGAATTTGGCCACCAGACCTTAACAGAAATATTCTAAAATCATTTTGCAACAACTTACTTCAAGGAATCTTCTGCAAAGTAAAGTTAATTCTTCTCTGACAGTTAAGTCTCACATAAGGAAATAAAGTTTATTATGTTTTTATTTTTCCCCTGTACCTTGACTCCTTTCTCAAGTATTAATTTCTGCAGCCAGCTATTAAATCAGGCTTCAGATTCTAGAGCAGATTAGAAAGTTTAGATCATACGTTACCCAGAAGTTTCTATAATTCCTTTAAGCCTCCCTTCCTGAAAGGTCAAGTAATAAACAGAAATGCAGGACCTGAGCCCTCTAGCTACAAAACTGTCAAAATGTGCACCTCTACCTTAATGAAATTCATTTTATACAATACCTTTAATCTTAATCCTAATCTTTAAAATCTTAATTTTATTGCTGCAATAGGTGCAAGAGACGTATTTTTATATATACCTTGGTTTACATTTAAAAATACTATTATTCACTCCAGACCTTCACTCAATAGAAAGATCAGCTGATTTCCCAAGCTTTCTCCCTAAAACTTAAAAACAGAACACAACATACAAACTAAAACACTGCCAGAATCTGCAAGTCACTGGTAAACATACAAGACTCCAGTCCTGCAAAAGTCTAATTCACTTGTCAACTTGTACAAGCACATAGTTTGCAATTATTTTAACTACACAGCAAAAAACAACTCATAGGTTTTATTTACACTAATCTGAAGTCTTTGTTTGGGACAGACTTGCACACAACATAGAGAATTTTAGATGAACCCTACTATGGATCATAAAAAAATTATGAAAAAAAAAGGTATTTACTTTCACTCTCTTTACATTTTCCAGCACAGGAGTTCAAAATAGTCCAGCACCATGCATTTAAATCCATAATTAACTCACATCCACCTCAAGATATCTGACGCATAATAAGTGAGAGTGCACAGGGCACATGCCCAGTGATGTGGAACTCATGGGTAATATACAAATGACTTCAAATCAGAAGTGGAACGCTGTTCCTGAAATAAACTATAAACTGCTGGGTAATTTCCTGGAGAAAGTAAGGGAAATATATCAAAGGCACACACATAAATATATATTCTTCTTTGAAACTATTTCTTTACATATGCACCTAGGCCTTAAGCTAAGCCTAAAACACACTTAGGGTCTCCAGGTGCTTTTTACACCTTTTAGGGAGCACAAATCTGTAGTAACATCTTTAATGTTTTAATTCATTATTTGTATGCACATGGAGCAAAACCAAGGAGATTCTTCATCTTACTATAGTTCAACTTTTCTCTTTATGCAATTAGAGTTCCACTGAGGCCACCATCAAAAGAAATCGGACTTTGAATTCAAGGACAAAATACCCCTCAGTCTCCAACACATGAAGGTGCACAATGTGCCATGATAAATACTATTTTTAACTGGTCAATGGTGCATCAACTGTACATAAATATGAATTTATGTACACTGTGAGACTGCCAGCAGTCTTCATTCTCTTCACTCTTAGTTCCAACGAAATGTCACCTTCATCCATTTTAGTATACATGTTAAGAATACTCGCAGTTCCCACAGTGCTTTAAAAATACCTTTAAACGTTTTAGCTATTAAATTCCTGACAAAAATGACTTCTGCTTTCTCTTTAATAAAGATAATCTGCCTCTCATTTCCTAAATAATGCTATTTGCCTACAGCTTGAGCATCACATAAGGAAGATTACAGCAACAAAGCATTGTTTTAAGTTATTCTAAGTAAATCACAGCTACAGCCATATCTGAAACATTGGGCCTACCTGCCTTAGCAATAAGCTTTAAAAACACCTCCCAGCTTGACTCCAGCGTCTCACAAAGATACAATGTATTCTCTAGGCTGGGGATGACATAATGAAAACTGTTCAACCAGCAATAGCAGACCAGAAATTTTCTCACAGTTCACCCTCACCATCTAAGGCATTTAAGCTATTACCAGACACCTTAAATAACAGCACTTCAGCAAGGGGAAGGCAAGCATCACTTGAATTTCTCCATTTAAAGAGATTCAGAGAAGGGCTTATAACAGAGCTAGAAGAGAAGCTACAATTTCCACAGAATAAAAAACCAGTACCAGCCCAGCAGTCAGGGATCCGCTCCCGCACACCGGGATGCCTGGCTGTGCCAGGCGGGAGGCGGACAGAGCTAACGGGGGCCGGCACTGCAGCAGCTCCCGGGAGCGGCTCCTCTCCAGCCCCGCGGCTCCCGGAACGCCGGAGCTCTCCCCGCGGGACCACGGCGCGCTCCTGCCCGCGGCGACCGGGGGATGCGACCGGGGACCGAGGGCGCTCCAGCCTCGGCCTCCGGGGTACAAATCCGGCCGCATCCCACCCGGATTTGCAATCAGCCCCGACAGTCTGCCCCTCTCCAAACCCATCGCTGCCCGCATGAGGGCAAAGAGCGAAGGGAAACAGAGCGGAGGAGGAAGACACCCGAGGCGGCTGAGGAGCCGGCGCGCCTCCCTCACCTTCGTCAGCTGGGCGATCTTCTTGCTCATTTTGAAGTGCAGGTCCGGGCTGTGCTCGGCGCCCAGCCCTGCCTGTGCCGAGCCCGAGCCGAGTTTTCCCGCGCCGGGCGCGGAGCCGCCGCCGTAGCTGTGCTGCGGCTGCTGCCAGCCCATGCCCGGGGTCGCCATCTTCACCGCCCGGCTCCCGCCGCCGCTCGGGCTCCGCTGCCGCCTGCCTTACCGGGGATCGCGCCCAGCGCCCCGGCCGCGATCCGCTGCCCGAGGCGGCTCCTCCCGCCCCGGGTGCTTCCTTCGGCCGCCGCCCCCGCCGGGCTGCGGCGTCAAAGCTCTCGGGGACGCTGCGAGAAGGCGCGCCAGCCTTTCCTCTCCCGGCCGCGCTGCCCGCCCGTCCTGCCGGGCGCCGGGCGGGGGAGGCCGGTGGGGTGGGCCGCGGGCGCTCCGCGGCTGCC
>VZTE01000949.1:720590-755542 GCA_013397775.1 Eulacestoma nigropectus | reverse complement strand
GCGCTCGCCGGGCTCCCCCTTCCCGCCCCCCGTCCGGAGAGCCGGGAGCCGGGAGCCGGGAGCTGGGAGCCGGCCCTTCTGCGGGAAGGGGCGGAGAGAGTCCCTTGGCCGCGGGGGCCTGAGCGCGGCGCGGAGGAGGGTCGGGGTTCAGTCAGCGCTGCCCCTCCGTGGCAGGGCTCGGGCCGTGTGCGCCAAGCGCCCAAGGCTTCTGCTCGTGGGAAGCCCCGAGCGTGTGGCGGGGGACGCCCAGGGCAGGGCACTACGGTGCGGGGTGTGCGAGTGGATGGAGCGGGTGGGGTGCTGCTGGTCCCCGGATTTGTACCGGTGTGGGCGCAGGACAGGAGGTGGCACGGGCAAGGAGCGACTCGAAACTGGAGTGGGTAGAACGGGACCACAGGGTTAGCTCAGGTTTTGAGGGAAGTTAGGGGTTGGCCTCTTCTCCCAGGCAGTTAGCGACAGGACGAGAGGATATGGTGTTAAGCTGCTCCAGGGGGGGTTTAGGATGGACATTAGGAGGAATTTCTTCCCAAAAAAGAGTGATAGATGTTGGAATGGACTGTCCAGGGAGGTGGAGGAGTCACCGTCCTTGGAGGTGTTTAAGAAAAGACTGGATGTGGCACTGAGTGCCATGGTCTGGTTGAGAAGGTGATGTTCACTCATAGGTTGGACCCGATGATGTCAAAGGTTTTTTCCAACTAAATTGATTCTGTGATGAAACGCTCACAAATGCTGGGGTGACCCGGCCAACAAGTTGGGAGGCATCCAACTGAGCCAGCTGCTCTCCTGTGCCACAGACACTGCCTCTGCAGCACACAGCTGCGGGCCTGTGGACTGATGGACATGGAACAAAGGTCCCCGCCAGAGGGGATTCACGGCTGGATTTAGCACGACCTTTAGGTTGGGTTTGACTGCTCTCTTTTTCAGTTCCCATCCTGTGCACCTCTTGAGAACTGCCACCCTCTTTAAGAATTTAACATCTTCTTGCTAGGCTCTGGCCTTGTGAGAATATATATATATTAATGTGGTTGGACACATCTGATTCCCTGATTAACAGCCTCTGCACTCTTCTTCTACAGAGTCCTTGGTACTCTCTGTTGAGTAGTTTATCTTTTCACTGCTTTTTTTTTCTGCTCTAAAAATCTCTTCTTTGCCTGCATTCTTTGTAGGCAGGCACAAAGGAGGTATCAAAGAGGCAAACCACAAAAATACACAGCTGTGGTTCTCAGCAATGTTATGAGGAAAGCATCGCTTAAACTTTACAAATCATGGAAGTAGTTGGAATAGTAAAGCATAAGAAGAGATTTGAATTACAGAGCAATATGCCTCACTTGCTAATAGAGATTCATGCTTATATTGTATGATAAATAACCAACTAAACCTGAACTGCCAGTGCAAACCTGAGGTCATTGGGCAAATGAGGTTCTTCGATGCATACACTGGTCACTGTCCAGAAGGCACAATTAGATGCTGCTACTTTTGTACAGATTGATTGTGAGAGTACAGAGAAATACTTGCATTGAGTTCTGCAATTTCCATGCATCAACACACTAGAAAGGTGTTCAGAAAGGCCAGAGGTTCTGCGCAAAGTCTCATATAATGAAAGAAATTATTAACCCAAACTATTTTGAATAACAAGGAGACTAAGAAATAATTTAATCCCAGTCTTAAGTAGCTGTGTTGCCTTAAACTCAGAATTTGCATTGTCCAGGAAATTCTGACACCAATTTTTTTTTTTTTTTCATTCTGAAGTGGCCCATTCTGGCAACAGAGAACAAAGGACAGATGGTGCCTACCCAGGCAGTGATTCATACAGTTGAAATACAAGGGGAAGAAAGAATACTAGGATCATCTGTTTCAAATCTGTGTCCATAGATTACATCCATGAATAGCACCCATGAATAGTTTTATCAAATTAAAAAATAATTCAGTGGCAGAAGAGACTGTGATTTTTCATGTCTAGGAAGGTCAAACTACTAATTAAAGCAGTAGACTGATCGTGGAGGCTTGGTTACAGATAATGACTGAGTGTATGACATTAAACAAACTTCTTAATTCTCATGTAAAAAGACACATTCTTTAATATACCTAAAAATGCCCCAATATGAAGGAATGGCTGGCTCAATTTTTTAGTGCTCCTAGAAATCTGAAGGGTTACAGAATATTTTAATTTTAATCTACAGATTTTAAATATTTCAGATAGATTTATTTTTCAAATAAATTAGAGCAGTTTGGATTTATTAACATTTTCTCTGAGACAAAAAGCCTTACTGTTTTATTTTTCATTTTCTTCTAAGAAACCACTTTTGCTGTAGTTCATATTGGCCCCAAATCATTGTTTTGAAGCATTTTGAAGTGACTTACATATGCCATGCTTATGTCAAATGCATTCAGGTTTTGTCTTCTTCTACTGAGATGCAAAATACTAAGTTTTGTCTAGGTGCTTTTAAATTAAAAAAAAAGAAAAAGAAGTGATTAAATATTCGTTGTCAATATTTCATGTGCCATTTAGTAGTTAACTTATTCAGATTTTTTTCAAGCTTCTCTTTACACATTTTATGCCCTTAGAGCTCAGATGGTGACTGCTAAGCTCTTTTCCTTTCAGGTCTGCACGTGTAGCATAGAGCTTGTTTTCTTTAGGGTTGCTGCTGAAAAGGAACTTAATGCAGCAGCGCAGTCAGGATCCTAGTGGGTTTTTCCTTGGTGAGACTTCATGTCTCATCAGTACAGTAGGATCTGTAGGTCTGAAGGTCTGCCGGGGCTTGGGCTGAGGCCATCCAGAGGCAAATGTGGAGATGGTGCTCAGGGTTTGCTGGAGGGTGCAAAAAGTGATGGAACAAGGCAGGGCTCCTGATGCGGATTATTGCTCCGAAAGCTGCACAGTGAAACCTGTGGTGTCTCTGTCACCACGGGGTTACATAAGTACAATATGTACAATAAGTACAATTTGTCTCCACCCGGGATTATGAGCTCTATGTAGGAGTGCTCTTGCTTTATGTATACGGAACATTTTTTATGAATTTGAAAATATCGTCAGTGAATATATGCTTTAAGATTGCGATGTTTTATACATTTGCTATTGATATATAGCAGCATGTGGGCAGGATTTCGTACTTTTGCTTTTTCTGATGTAAAATCCACAACACTGCCTACGTGGAAATCTGCCTGTGCCTTTTTTTGTGTTCTACTGCCTATCTACTTATCTGCATATTTGCAGTTCAAATGTTCTAGTATGTGTGTAATGTTTTCTAAAATTATGAAATACCATCACTGAGATTTGCAAAACCAGGAAAAAAATTTCATTTACATTCAATCTGCTGGAAATATTATGGATTACAGATTTCTATGTGCACAAACCCTCTTTTATTTACCTCATCACAGCTCTGACTAAGATAAATGTGTGCAATCACTGTATGCCTTATTTCCAAGCCACAGGCACAAAACTCCCTCTCTGATCCTTTATAGACAGAAAGTGTTACAAGGGCTAAGCTTGCTTTGTGATAATGTCTTTTGACAACTCTGAAGATGTCAGGAAGTCGGCAGCTTTTTCTGAAAGGACACTTAACGAGAAATTTGACCTACTGGTCTTTGCAGGTTTGTGCTATTTAATTTGTAAGCCTGCAGCTACAACTCTGAACAGAATTTCCAAATTTTTTTGCACATATGCATGAACAAAGTAACTAAATACTTAAAAATACTTAAATATAGGAACTAGTTACTTAAAATACTGAGATTCTTAAAAAACCCTCTTTATTTCTACCAGAATTCTAACTAATAATTTATTATATACCTACCTTAAGTTTATATGCAGGTTTAATTATTTTCATAAAGTAAGAATTCACTATTTAAAAGAATAGTATAAAATATTCAAAATAACAACACAGCTTAAACATATCTGTCATTCCTGCTTTAGTTTTGTCATCCAAACAAACCTGGTGGAATATAATAACTGAATAAGCCCATGATGTCCTACTTTAACATAAAGACCTCATTGCTAAGGCTGAGGTTAATCTAGGATGCTGAGGTTTCTGTGTAAGAAATCATGCAAAACCATTTTGTTTTGAAAGTGTACAAGTAATAAAGGCTTCTTCTGTTAGCTATAGATAATTATATACAGGGGCATATTTCCACATCTATAAAGGATCAGAGTACCCAAAATTGTCTCACTATGGTCGCATATCCAATCATGAAGGATATGTGGGGGAAGGAGAAGCACCAAACAAAAATAAAAATTACATATCCTAATATCTTGGAAATAATCTCATGACCTTTTAATTTGTGGGCTAGCAAGACTGTGATTTATGGAAGATAAACAATCAGATCAACATTTCAGAATACTCCATCTGAGTGGTTCAGTCATTACATTCTTGCCTCTGTGTATGCAAGTAAGCTTTCAGTCAATATGACCCAGTGGTACAGGGTGACAAAAACAGGTTTATGAATCTACCTGGTAGATCTTTGGTTTTCACATCTTTTTGGTTTTATAGTTTTATGGCTTTACACTGACTTGGCCTTCAAAGCTTGGAAGACTCGACCCCTGCAAATTTGAACTAATATATATTTATGAAACCTGGCATAAACAGAATTTTTCATATAAGAAAGCAGAGAATGGTGAACACATATCTGATACAGGTAAAGTTGTTGTCTTTATTATGTCTTTTGGCCATGTAGGAAACTGTTAGTGTGAGGAAAATAATTTAGGTCACCAAATCCTAAAAGGAATGATGCCATCTCATGCATGTGTCCAAACTGGAACTACTGTCAAGATATGATGAAGGAGAGGGTGTTTTGCCTGCAACTTGAGAACAAGCATATTTGAAAGATTGGGGTTTTTTGCTGATGCTTTGGAAAAAAAAAATCCATATACTGTAAAGATGTGCACTGGCACACAGAAAGGTTCCCATGAGCAACTATCTCCAGATATTTCTCTCTTTCTTTAAATCCACTTATATCTTTTCTTGCACGATATTTTTATCCTCACATGGAGGATATAGCCTCACATGCAGTTGGAGGCACATGGCTTTTTATTAGAAAAATTAACAATAATCCACTCTTTTACATCAACTGGTTTTAATCAGTAAAGACATTTATATTATTTTAATTTCAAGCACAAAAGAGTAGTTAAGGATGGAAATGTCGAAGAAGACCAATAAGAAAAGTATAAGGCTCTATCTTCCTTCTGATATAGCTCTTTTTTAATACTTCACTCGTCTTGTAAGTTAACTTTGTTTTTTAAGCTTGTACCCACGTTTTTTTAGCAAAGAAATTTTATTTTAATGAAAATAAAAAACAATTACAGAGAAAACACAGATCTGTTTTATAGACAAAGCAAAAAGAAACCTCAAAGCAGCAGAAGAAGCAGGAACAAAACGTATGCTTTGGGAAAAATATCTCCCTGCTTACACCTGACTGTCCTTTAGAGAAAGAAGTCACACAAAGGAAGTGTTGGTTGAATCCCTCAATGCTTTTCTGAAAGTTGCTGAGATACAGCTGGGTAAAAGATGCTTCAAGAGTCTACCTAGTGTAAAATATTTTTTCTCTTGTTTCAGGAAAGATCTCATACATTTGTGTTCTCTTCAGCTGCACAGATGGGGAAGACTGGATGACTCCTCAGTTAAGTATGAATCCTACTGTTTCTGTTAGTTCTCATAACTTTTTCTTTCTCAAGTACTATTTCAGTGTAGTCCCTTTCTAGTTTATCAGGGCAGGAAAGCATTTGCCAACATCAAGAAAGCAGCCACACACATAAAAAACCAACTCTCTTGCTTTTCCCATCAAAACAGAGAACTAAACCTCCCAGTGCTCAGCACTGGACAGAAAATTAACAAGACAACTGAAAAGAAAATTCATGTAAATGCTAATAGTACATGTACAGAATATTTTGTGCCATCCATCTGCACCAAGATGCAGCATGTAACCCTATGGAACCTCTCAGTAATAGGCTTTTTGTCGAGTGACTTTATTTCTGGCTTAGAGACAGTATTTTGGCTGACAAAATATACTTTTTGAAGTAAGACTTCTGACTCTAAATAATGTTTTGTTTTGCCTTTTCTCAAGGTTTTTGGGTTTGTTTTTTTAATACATGGTGCACATTTGGTTTAAGTTGTCAATGGAGTCCTTCAATAGAATATGACAGTTCTTGTACTCTTCTATGCCAGCTGCAAAGATTTAACATATAAGCTACTGCTTCAAGGTTCTTCTTAACAAGTTTTCTCATTTTTTTGTTGTTCTCCTTTTGTAACTTATGGATGTTTTTCAGGTATTAAAAATTAGACCTAAAACAGGGAAGCTGGGAGCTCAGCCAAGGGAAGTACATCAGAGGAATGGTAGATGGACAGGAGGAAAGGAACAGAGGGGTCTTGTTGTCTAAGTTTGGGCCCTCTAGGGCAGGGTTGGCCTTTATGACAAGGAATAAGAGGCCAAAGAACTTGATTTTCAAATCAGGCCTGCTCAGCAGGACTCTCACAGTGAATTTAGCAGACATTAAAAGAACTACCACCCTTTCCTGCACAACTTATGTAAATCAACATGGTTGATTTCACTCCCTGAAATATGTCAAACCAAATCCTGGCCTTAATGTTTCAAATCAGTATTTCTAGATTAATACTACAAATAAATTTAGGGATGCAGAGAAAGCTTCATTTAATTTCTCTGTTAAAACTAAAGTTGTAGGCACATTTCTGCACATGAAAATGCATATTTATCAACATATGTTAAATCTAGCATACTTTCTATTATGTGGGATTATCTACTGCAGAGGAGATGTCCAGTCTTGCATTCCGTATTGGAATATAAATCTAATCATCTGCCTAAGACACTTGTATTCAAGTAGGTTAGAAAGCATTTTTGGTTTTGCTCATGGACAAAATAGCAGATAGAACAAAATTTGATGTATTAAGTAAAGTTGAATTTGAAAGTCTTAATCATAGACTGCTAGTCTGTTACATTCTTATGCTCCTCTGATAATAACTCATTAAGGAGACTGTTCAGATTAAAAAATGAATACATTTCACTTAATTCAATTAATACGGTCATATTAATCTTTGTTACGATGAAAGCATTCCTATTGAAAGGAGCAGTGACCTTTGGTAGACTATTGGAGTTTCTCCCAGGGATGCATTAAGTAATCTTACTAACTCCTGTAATGTTCCTCTAAGGACTTAATTAAATGGAAGGGAGTGCCATGAGTGGGGCTGTCTTATTTCTGATGCAAGTGCTACAATGAGCTCAGAAAGTAGACAAATACAAGGAAATCTGCATGGCCTTTTAGTAGCAACTGGTGAAGATTACTTTGGTATGTTAATGTGAGCTGCTCAGCTCAGTCCTGACATTCCTTTAATATGCTGGATTTGTTGTACAGAAATGTAATGCACTTACTCCCTTTTTGGAAGAAAAGCAGCATTATAGGTTAAATATAAAAATCATTCTTACCAATAAAAATATTATTCAGATTAAAAATATGATTAGATAAAAAATCCTAAGCAATTGTGACTAAGACACTGACCTTCCTGGGAAAATCTGGCTGGCTGCTGCTGATGTTTGTTTGATTTTGGCATCATTATTGCCAGTTGGTGTTTATCACATCTATTGTGCATTTTCAGGAAAAAATCCTCAGTAGGAAAAAGCAGCTAGAGAGACTGTCTCCAGTTGCTGAATTTTGCTGCTCTCAGCAGCTTGACCTAACGTCACATACCTGTCCGTGGGTGAATGAGGTGCTGGACATGACCCAGCAATGCGCATTCCCAGCCCAGAGAGCCAATTGTATCCTGGGCTGCATCCAAAGCAGTGTGGCCAGAAAAGATGATTAGAGGGGTGGAGCACCTCTCCTATGAGGAAAGCCTGAGAGAATCGGGTTTGTTCAGCCTGGAGAAGAGATGGCATAGGGCTGGCCTAATTGTGGCCTTCCAGTACCTAAAGGGAGCCTACAGGAAAGATGAGAGGGACGTTTTACAAGGGCATGTAGTGACAGGACAAGTGGGAATGGCTTCAAACTGAGGGTAGGTTTAGATTAGATATAAAGAAGAAATTCTTTACTATGAGGGTGGTAAGGCACTTGAAACTGGTTGTCCTGAGCAGCTGTGGATGCCCTATCCCTGACAGTGTTCAAGGCCAGGTTGGATGGGGCTCTGAGCAGCCTGATTTAGTGAAAAGTGTCCCTGCCCATGGCAGGAGGGTTGGAACTAGGTGATTTTTAAGGTCTTTTTCAACCCAGGCCATTCTATGATTCTGTGCTCATAGGAGCACAGGTACAGAGTTAAGCAGGACCAGGATTTAGTTCACTCCTTTTTATGCTGGCATTCATATTGTCCCATACATGTACTCATTCAGACTTCAGGATACCTATAAAATTCATGTGGTCTTGCAACAGGCATGATGGATGAAATGTAGATGGTTGTTTTTTTTCTTGAGGTTATTAGTGGAAGGTTGGATAGGACAGCTGAAAGCCACACTATGTGGCATAGTTTAAGTACAGTGCGTATAAAGGCCCCAAAAGCACCAGGACTGCTCAGGTTTTCCTTCTCCCTCAGTACCAACGGGATCACTTGGAAGCAGCCACAGAAATGCTCCAGTAGGAAAGTTCAAACAGATGGCTGGTGTAGCTCTGATCCTGCCCTCAGGGTCATTCTGCAGAGCAACACAGACAACATTTGTCATCTGTGTTTCTCACTGTGTTGTTATTGGAAATGGAGATTAGTTGCTTGAAGGGTTTTACTTTGAATGTGGCTAATTAATCTCCAGCATTGGTTCAGGATTTTCTGTTCCACATACTTATCTCTGGTCTATTCCTTGACACGTATGAATTCAAATTGCTGTATCTTGCCAATGTATTTTGGGGGATTTGAGCATACAGATTTGGAGACTAGAGAGGATTTTGGTTATGCTTCAAGAAGGAAGAAAGATAGACTGGCATATTTCCAGAAAATTGACTGTTGTGCTAAAACTGTGTTGAAGCCCGAAAAGCTGTGCACAAGTGTCAACATTCAAGTAAAAAGGCTTTTGTAAAGGTTTTGTTACCCTCAAATAGGCAAAGGCTCCCTTTGAAATTGAATGTATTGAAAACTGCAATATTTTAAGATTTATTTGCATCTGCAGGTTGCTGACTGAAAGTCCCATTTTATAGAAGTGTTCCATAGAAATTGTGGTTACATGAGGATAAAGAAGAGTGCTTATAGATTATTGGTCTTCAATTAAGCTGTCAAAATCAAGAAGCATGGCTCTTGATTGTAGTGTAGTCTAATGAAACTGATACAGTAACTAGAACCATCAGGGGTAGGGGAAACAGAGCAAAGTCATCTGCCCCAAATCAGATAAGCTGCAATTACTCTAAGTTCTAGTGCCCATGCTTATTATCTGGTGACTGCTCCATTATTATTCACAGTGGTGATGATTTGAGACCTGCTTGCCAGACATCCAGATTTGAATTGAAGGGTGAAGAATCATCAACTATCTGGATTAAAGTGCATCAGGCCTGAAAATGTCCCATTATGCTCTAACTCAAACCAACAGCAACACAGCTTGCATTCAGCAGAATGTAGGGTCCCCTGTTCTTGACAGGAACCTAACTCGCTCAACAATATTTAAAAATTTAGAAGGGATCAGGATTAGTGTTGCACATGCTTGGTTCTGTAAGAGATTTACTGTGAGAAAGGGCTTCCTTTGAAAGCTAAAATACATTCTACCCCAAATCAGCATAAACTTTTGTTTCAGTATATCATGCATATACATTTCATAAAGTGTGTCATATCCTGTTTGATGCATAATCAAGCTAGTTTATAAACACAGAAATGTCAGTATTTTTGATTATTATGGGAAAAGGTTGTTAATTTATTGAAAAATGTTCTTAACAATAAAAGATACAGATAATTTCCATGACAGCATAGTTCTCAAATTTACAAACTATTGCTTATGAAGTTTAAGAACAGGCATTTTAGAAAAAACAAATAAGACTATGTTTTTCTCACAAAGCATATAAAATGCTCATGAGCATCTTTTGAAATTTATAAACACTAGGGCAAAATTGTAAAGCTTATATTTCACTGATAGTATTTTTTACATCATTATTCGTTTTTACTTTACATCTTAGTTACAAGTGCCCCTAATTACTATAATAAAATCTAATTTACTTGCTTGTAAACATATCCTGTTAGATATTAAGAAAATAATTCTGAAATAATTATTACAACTCTTTGTATGCTGAGCTAGTTACTCACAACAGTTTATCCACTTTCACATAAATCCATGTTTTGAACATTAAAAGTTTCATGATTTGTAGGACTAGAACTACATAAAGCTAAATAAATATTTACAACACTTAGAAAGGAAAGTAATAAAACAAATCATTTGATTATCTAGAGTTACTCCACAAAGAATTTTTTAGAGCCAAAGAGTGCGACGAAGCAATGTGCTGTCTCTGAAGCAGAAAACCTGAAGGGCGAGAAAAGGAATTCACTTCAAGTCTTCATCCACTTAGACTGAGCTTGGTGGTTAGAGCCTCAGTCCAGAAGGTGCATTCTTGGCTTTGAATATTCAAGCCCTGTCTTTGAGATCAGCTTTCACTTGATCAGAGTCTTGTCACACATTACCAGCCAATTACAGAAACAACTTCTATGAGGAATTTTTGCTATCTAGTTTTTTTGTGCCTACCATAATTTTCAGAGAATTTTGAATGGAAATCAGTCAGAGAAACAAAAAAGAATTAAATCTTTTAGGGGCCCACTTCCCAGCCTATCTTTAGTCAAACAGTTTGTCAGCATTTCACAGGAGGATAAAAGTTTTTTGATTTTGTTTTAATCAGGAGTATCATTTCTCCACAATTAAGTTATCCATGCCATTCTCTAACATCATTCAGGTATGACATTCTTAGGGCTTAATCTTAGTCTAAAGTTATTTGGGTTTTTTTTTTCTTGCCAAGCTCATCAGAACCAGTTGAATTATTTGAGACTGAAAATCCAAAAAACACAATAAAGTTTCTAGGAATAATAACACCTTAATCTTTTGGAATCTAAAAACCTGTGAGCCCTTGAAACTTAGTATTCAAAAAAAACTTCAAAGCAAATACAGTAATTCTAATATTTATGAAAAGTCCAGTTTATCTTTAAAACACCCTCATTTCTTCTAAAGTACTTTAGGAAGTATAGCTGTGCAATTTCTAGTGCCAGGTTTCTGCATAATAACTTGAGGATAACCTTTCATTTTCTAAAACTGTTTTAAAGATCTCCTGTAATTCATAAACCCCATGTAATTAATAAACCTCATCTCTGTCTTCCTATAGGCTGTGCAGCTGGCTTCTGCACTGTTTGCCACGGAAGCTTTGTGATGCTGGACTACACTTAACTGCTTAATGACTACCTATGGACTATCTTGGGAAATTTCCTGGGGAAAGAGGTCATATGCTAGTTCCACGCTTTTATATTCTAAATCATATCAGCCCTCATAAAGATATCTTAAATCTCGAACACTTGGTTTATTTCAGGGTAAAATAATTTGCCTTCCAGAACCCTTTTTTCTAAGCCAGAGCTTCTGCTGCAGCACAATGGGTCCATCATAGTTGCAAGCAGCTCTCCATTTGGCACCCACCCAAAACAGAGTGCAAGGCCAACTAGATATTGAGAAGCAAGCGACTGATTCTACCCCATGTAGCTGTCATACAGTGTGTTCTCTGAAGAGATGTCAAATTTGCCAGAGCAGGAATTGTAATAAAAATAGGCTCAGATCATGTCCTGCAGATATAGTGGAAAAAGCCTTGATGCTAAAAGATAAATCTCTATAATATACTAGTGTTAAAGAACACCTTCAGGGTCACATGTAACCCATATATGTAAAGGGAAAGAACACTGACTTGTGCTTGCCTGGGTGGAAAGCCACTCTAATGAAACAGTGAGTTATATTATTGTTCATAACTATGCTATTTAAATTCACAGATAAATGCAGACTTCCAGTCTAAATTGTAACCTACTTGACATGCACAAGAATATGATACTTGTGCTCTAAAATGAAATTTTTGGAGTAAAAAGACTGTGGCACAATTCTTACTCTGTTTTTGTGAAACCGGATCATCTAAGTCTAGTAAAAGATGTAAGTGATATTTAGGCAAAGAATATAGAGACTTTGCTGTCATCTGGTAGATATGCAAAGTATGGAAACTACTGGAAAATCTATACACAACTGTTTTTTCATTAAAAGAGTATTTTAATTCTTCATGCAAGAAATTAATATTTATTTGATAATTATACATAATTCAGCTGCTCAACTCTCATCTAACATCACTCAGGGATAAAAGTGTCTGATTCAGAAATACTGCCCACCACTCAAACTCATTTTTCATCACAAACAGTTCTTCCAGAATTATCAGTCAGCCTTACAGGGTTATCATGCACTTCTTTTTGTGTTTGGTTTGTAAATTGCCTTCCATTCATTTTCCTTTTCAGTCATGAAGAATTAAGGAAACTACACCACTGCCTATTTTTGATTCTAGTCCTCAACTACTTTACCTAGTCCATAAATATTTAGTTAAATTGATTGGATATTTCTTGCTGGTTTTTTTGTACCTTGGTGCAAAAGCTTTGTATATACTTTGGTGTCAACAGCTGAGAGAGTACAAATTAGTGTGCAGGTTCATGCCCTCTGTGGTGGGAAAAAGAAAAATTCATTTCAATGGGAATACATCATGGTACTTCCATGCTAGACCTCCTCCTGGAGAAAGAAAATATAATTCCAAATTGCACCTGAGAGAACTTGCTTAGCCTTGTCAGACGGTAGTATTTAGGAAAAAAATATTGATGAACATACACTAAAAAGAATATTAAGATACTTATTTTTAATTGCTTTTCTTATGAAAATATGAGGGACTTTTTAAATATTATGCCATCAGTAGGCTATCAATACCTTCAATTATAAGCTGTATTAAATGCATTTCTTTTTTATTAATAAGGTTTACAGATGATTATACCTCTGTACCTGTGTATAAATAAAAATTCTCTTCTATGTCTTAACTTAGAATTTCTATACTGTGCTACGTAGCCCACTTCTGTCTTCCTCAGTGTCAGGTACCCATGCTAAAGAAACAAATGCTATGCCAAACACCAAGTAATTTTAAAATCAATTTATAATGAATTACTTTAAATATTTTATGGAATGTGCCATTGAAAACATGTTCTTCTCTCACACCATTTTTATAAAAATAAACGAGAGAGGAGAAAGCTATATGCAAAAAAGATGCATTTTTACTCAGGAGAGATTAGTTCTGCAGCTCCAAGTATTTCACTATTTGAGAAACTAAGTATGAAAAATAGAATGGGTTTGACATGGCTGAAGAGAAAAATACTAACCTCTATTTGAATTCTTCAGCTTCTGCATTTTATTCCTCCTCAGTGAGCAGAGTTCTGAAGTTGCCTTCACCAGATACTAGTCCTAGACTAGAGGAATAAGCCAAACATCCTAGGAAAGGACCAAAATAAACTACCAGTCTGATGGAGAGATGATACAGAATACTACTGAGAAACCTCTTTTACTGACACCCAGCACTTCAACGAATCAGTAATTCTAGTAGTATAGAGCTAATTTAGAATATAGACGACATGGTTATTTTTTGGTTTGGCAGGATATCAGAGCATCTAGCGAGACTGAACATCCTTCTTTTTCAAAGGCAGTTTCAGATCTCCAGTTCAACCTGTATCACCTAGAGAAAACAGCTTTTACAATGCTGTTAGAAGTTCTTACTGATACCAGTTTCATGCTACGATCTCAAGACAAGAGTACAGAAGAGGAATATAATACTAATTATGAATAATTACATAATACTAATGTAATCAAGATTTGACATCCTAACAAGTGAAAAATCCGTCTTAATAATTTTACATTACTTGTCCACCAAGTATTGCTACCTCACTATTATATAACAAAGATTTCTCTCTTTTCTTGGATCCTTTCCAATTTGTTGCGATATTTTCTGTACATCCCGAACGCTTCAGGTAGGAATAGTGCCTCTGTACTCTGTACAGCAGTGCCTTTGGACTACAGAATGTTACTTTTCAGTCTTGCACACATATATTAAAAAACAAAAACAAAACCAAACCACAGTGCTAATGAACCAGTCATCCATGATTTCCTTCTGAGATATTTCTTTCATTATTATTTCCTTTCATTTTTCTCCTCTGCAGCATTTCTACTTTAGTACCTCTGTCTTCACTTGAAAACTAACATTTTCACACAAAAACTACAAATTTAAACTTAAAATTCATTGATCAGCTTTAAAGAAATGCACAGAAAGTTATATTTCAAATAATTTGAGAAATTATACTTGTAATGTTTTCTGGTAAAATGACCGCTAAAAAGCAGGATTACATATAATAGAAATAATTGATATATGTCTGTGTTAATCCATTTTAGCATGACTTACTCCTCCGTAGTTCTAAGGCAATAGATGTGTCTAAGAAGGAAAGGAATTTCATGCGTTATTATATGCAAAACTGATTTAATGCATTTTACTTCTCCATGATACTTGTAGGGAAAAGACAGGGTTACACATGGAAGGCCAGATATTAGAACAAACCAGTTTTTACTGATAACAATTCCATTCTCTGATAGCTCTTACAATGTCTTGTGGAATCTTAATATTAGACATGCAGTCAACAGACCACATCAGTTAAAAATCTCTTTATTAAACGAAAAGACAATTTACTTCAAATATTTTTTGGCTAAGTAGTTACAACACAAAGTAATCACATCCAGACAGGTTTGTAATTCTAAGCATTGCTAGAGTAATTCAGATTAGGAGGGACCTTAGGGGGTCTCTGGACCAACCTTCTGCCTTAAACAGGCTCAGCTGTGAGGCCAGGCTTTGTCTGGTCAGGGCTGGGAAACGTCCAGTGATGGAGGCAGCACAGCTTCCCCTGGCAGCCTGTGGCTATGCTGCCTGACTGTCCTCATGGAGAAAGTTTTTCCTTGCATCCAGTTTGAACCTCTCGTTTCCATCTATGCCACTGTCAGAAATCTTTCTGCCGTGCACCACTACAAGGCTCCATCTTCTTGATAACTCCCTTGTAGGTATTAGCACATTGCTGCTGGATCCCCCCTAAACCCTCTCATCTCCAGGCTGAACACGCTCCAACAATGCATTTGCAAATCCATTCCGACTAGCTTCAAAGGAAAGCATTAGGAACAGGCACTAGCTTGCATTATTTATGGGTTTGGTTTTGGTTTTATTTAAGGGTTATCTGACATGTCCCTCCCTCTGGTTCCTGCTTTTGCTAGGACTGGTTGAACTCTACTTTTGGCTCTTGGGTTAACCAGCATTATATCCTGCTGCAGCATTTATCCTGCAACCTTTAGCACTTCTCATACTAGCTGACTCATCATCCTAAGTGATGAACATTCTCTCTTCCTAGCAAAGGGCAATATTCAAAACAACAGATGATACTCTTAAAATAATAAAATTAATAAAATAATGATTTAACAAAACACAGCTACTGTCTGTGACTTTGCTTCTCTTAATTTAATAACTGAGGTAATTCCATCACCAGGGTTTGAGGAACGAGAGGAGGAGGAGAGCAAAAATCAAAAGATGGATTGTTTTCAATTGTATCAAGTCCTATTGAAAGCTTTTTCCTTTTAATTCCATCTGTGTGGGAGGTGGAAAGATGATGGGAAGAGCTCTTTCTCAGACAGATATCCTGTATGTATAACACAGAAGAATGTTATACAACCAAAAGGAGTGCTTCCTTCCCAGATGTGCAGGATGATACCAAAGTGGAGCCTGACCAGGACAGCAGAAAAGCTTTCATATAAAGTCATCATATAAGGTGCAAGATTCCACTTTCTGTAGAGCTGTTGCTTCATAGCCCTGTATAATATTTCCTAGACAGCCCAGAATCCACAGGATTAAATTAGGCCTCTAAAATAAGGTTACCAAAATAAAATCTTTCTCATCAAGAAAGTACTGTCATAAACAATCCTTCACAACAGAGATACTGGGAGAGTCACCTGCTCTGCTCTCTCTTGGCAACAGAAAAGTGCAGGACAAAACTAATAGTGTTTTTCTAACATATTAAATACTGTATTGGTACACTACAAAACCAGTTACAGCATGATGTAAACTTTCTCCCTTATTTTTCTAAGGTTTTGGCAGAGGAGATTCATAATAGAAATATCACCACAAAGTAGCTGGGATCTCTCTGATAACTTTGGCTGAGACACCCTGTCAGCCTCATGTTCCTAATTCCCATAGAAGCAAGAATTAATTCATTTAGGGATGTGAAGAACTGTTGTTGACTAATGAAGTGTCCACTGCAAACATTTGCAGTGATAAAAATCCCTCCAGTTTTTTTCAAGGTAATATTATTTTTTTAAAGTAATTCTGTCATTTGGCTGTCTCTTCCTGCTATAAAACTTCTTATTTACCACTTTCAAATTTCAGTCTTATGACTTGTCAGAGAATTTTTACTGCTGCTCTGTGGTGAATATATAGGATGAAACTAGGTCACTTCAGTAACCTGGGGCTGTCTTTGCTCTGTCTCAGTGAACATTGTTGGTCCATGGTGAATGAATTATTTCTTTTCTTGACTGACAAGAGAAGAAATTATTTTAGGAAATTTTATGCCCATTTTAGGCTGGTTATATACTAATATGTAGACCACTAAGGCTTTGAAGACTGGAGCAGAATACAGTGGGCATTGCTCAGTAAAGACTACGTGGGAGAGCCCCAGAAAGGTCAATCTTTGCTCTACATTTGTATCATTTTTATGTGAGCAGAAGTAGGCAGATCTTGAACCCAGGTACCACAAAGGTGGAGATAACACTTGAGTTCATTTCTTCTGACAACGAACAGTGATATGACAGCCATCAGAAAGGCAAAAAGAAGCCAATGGAATAAATTTTTAGCTACAATGAGCTCTTTGCTCATGACACCCATGAATAATATTTTATATTCTGCATAGAAGAATTGATGGCACCCTGGGTTACAGAACTGACTTCATCTAGAAAACAATTATATTGTGTCCCCACAGGACTCCAGCATTGGATTGTACCTGAAGCCAGCAGTTTAGAAAACAGCCTAATCTGTAACACTTATCGATGACGGTGGCTGTTATGAGCAAAAGTAGACTTTTGCTGTTCTTGACACTGGTTTCCTTCATGAAGCCCCACATTAGGGTTTCAGTCCTTATTTTCAAAGTGCTTACATTCATAAGATGCTTGTGGATATGAAAGTTCTCAGCCAGACTTAAGATAAAACTATAGGAGAGACTTTTTTTAGTGCCATGGCAAAACCTTAGTGCTCCCTCCAGCCTCCCATGGGAGGCCCATGCTGGAGCAGGCTCCTGGCAGGGACTTACAGACCTGTGGAGAGAGGTGCCCAGGCTGAAGCTGGTTTCCTGATTAGGACTTGTTACCCCATGGGGGACCCACGCTGGAGCAGCCTGACCTTGAAGGACTGCACCCCATGGAAGAGTGACCCACATTACAGCAGTTTGTGGAGAACTGTGCCTGTGGGATGGACTCACATTGGAGTAGTTCGTGCAGAACTGTCTCCTGTGGGAGGAGACCCACAGGGAGGGGCAGGGGAAGGACTCCTCACTCTGGGCAGTCGGAGTAACAATGTGTGAGGAGCTGACCATAACCCCCATTCCCTGTCTCCCTGCACGACTGGGGGGGGGCAGTAGAACATGGAAGGAGTGAGGGGTAGGGGGCGGGTGGTTTTGAGGTCTTATTTTACTTCTCATTATCCTGCTCTGATTTTTTTAGTAATACATTCAATTCATATCTCTAATTCGAGCCTATTTTGCCCGTGACAGTATTCAGTGAGTGATCTCGCTCCATCCTTATTTCAACGCATGAACCCTTTGTTATATTTTCTCTCCTCTGTCCAGCTGTGGAGGGGAGTGAAAGGGTGGCTTTGGTGGGTGCCTGGCATCCAGCCAGGGTCATCCCACTACAGTGGGAATCCTGCAAATGCCTGTGTGCTATGGATAACACTTCCCAAATGTGATGGCTGTAAGGGCTGAAATGAAGCCCCTGTCGGGTCATGACTTGCTTACTCCAGCTGGGATCGTCACCAATCCTTTCCAGCACCTCTTGTTTCTAAACAGTAACCACTAGGTCCATCTGAAATCAGAAAGAAGTGGCCAGATAGTGAAAAGAAGAGAAAGGAAATTTTTATGAATTCAGGACTGTATCTCTTTCTGAGCTGAGGCATCCCACACAGTTTTAGCACAAACAATTGAAGGCTTCCAAAATTTGTTCTTTGATTGCTCATTGCTGTAGTACACTACAATTTAGTTTGTTCAGTCATTGCTAAAGCCATCCACCCACTTACAGCTATTCTTATAGAAAATAGTGTCCTTGCCCACTGATGCACATAATTTGTATCTTCTGATAATTGTACATCTGATGCATGGAGAGAAGACAATAATAGATAAGGGCTTCAACTTGATTTCTGACATCCAGCTGAAAAAAAGAGGCAATGGCTTTAGTTAATGTGTGCATACATTCTGCCTGAATGATAAAAAAGCAAATGGAAAGCTTCAATTGCACTATTCAGCAGGGTCAGTAATGTTCTGAGTTAATGAGTGACTGAAATGCCATCAAATGGACATAGATATGCAGTCACAGGCATAATGATTTTACCTGTAAGTAACTTGCAACTTCTTAAAACTAAAAGTTAAAAAGCATGTCAGACTGTATAGATGCAGTTAAGAAGCCCAAATTGCAAAATAACATGTGGCATGAAATAACCTTTAAAAATGTATTTTCTTGTTAAAAGGAACATTAGTTTCTATTTGGTAATACTATAAGACTTCAAAAATTATGTGTTACTTACGCAGTTTAATCTCTTTATCAAACTAATGAAGCACACAGTTTCACAAAAAAGACTTGTTCAAGCATTTGGAATTCAGATGCTTAGAAAGAATGGGGAAACAAACAAAGCTATAAATCACAGGGGTTAGGAGGCTTGGAAGAATTTTCCTGGAACTTCAGAAAGTACTTAGTGACTTTTGAAGAGCAAATTAAAAATCTGAGGAACTGAAAGAACTTCAAAATGAAGCTCTAGAATGATAGAATTAGATATTTTAATGTCTACCTATATCAATGTGGAGTTCTTCTGTGTTCTATATTCAGCTGACACGACTGAGGATAAAGTGAGCTCTGCCTCCCATCTCTCCACACAGCTGCCTGACCACCAGCTTGTGCCTTGCTTGGGGGCTGCTCCTGGGCAGAATAAGGAGGTGTGCCTGACACTGTGCTCGCTTGTCAGCTGTGTTGGGGTGGGAACTATTCCTGCAAGCAGGAGGTAGCTCCAGCCAGCCTGAGTTCATGTGTGTATGTTTGGAGTGTACAGACCTCCTCCTCAGAGCTGCCTTGGGCAACAGGGAAAAAAGGTTTCACTGGAAAATCCTTTGCATCTTTACCTGGAAGGATATATTATATGTTTATACAGATATCAAGAAAAACACATCTTGTTGTCAGTACATATAATCACGCACCCTTTGATTTATGCACATTCCATTAAGTAACATCATACACATCTTTTCTGTGTCTGACACAGAAGGTATAATGTCTTGTGATACTACGTGGGGCTTTTCCTATAGAATGCTCATGGAAGTCACATAGGTGGAAAGTACCGAATATGTTAAAAATATATGTAGAAAAAGAAGAAGGAATTAAAATTTTCTGGCAAATATAGGTCACCTATTTGTGCAAGTTAGTTTCACAGTTCACTGCCTAACCTCTTGCTTTTTTACCTAAGGAGTGTTGTATAGCTAACCCAAAATGAACATGTGGTACTTAGGCTGTGTTAATGTTATTTAAATATATTCTTGAGGAATGAAATTGAGACTAATACAGCTAAGTAACAAGAAATACACTGGACCATTAGCACAATGAAGTTAGTGTAGGTATACAGGATTAAGTAATCAGTATAAAATGCCTCAAGTATGCTTACAGTTATAGCAAATGCATAGCTGCATTATTTTACGAACGCCATGTGGCCAAATCTTCTAAAACTGCATTTTAATGTAGAAGCCAAAATGGACTTTTTGATGCTGTTAAATTTTAGGCAATGGATGTTAAAAAATATTCGAAATATATTCCTTGCCCATGACAATAGGGTAGTACTTCTATATGTAGCTTTTTGATGGACTCCAGTCACAGAATTCTTGCTGTGGAGACCACACTTTATTATGAAAAAAATATAACACAGTCTCTGATAGAACTGTCAGGAAAATTAATCCACAAACACCAGAGGTTTATGTCCAAAAAGGAGACAGAGGAGTCCCATTATTTTATTCGAAAAAAGGGAGAGGCCATGGGGCATTCCCCTGGGGTCTCTCAAATTTTTGGAGGGCGCAGCCTCCTTTTTATCCTAATTTCCCGGCCGCATTTCCCTCTCTCTTTCCCCATTGGCTGAGGTACTCGAGAGGTACAGACTTCCCGGAATGCCTAATACCTAAGATTCCCTTCTAATGTATAACCCCCTTTTATTTTTAGTTATCATTGAATTTTATGGTTTTCCCCTTGTTTCTTTCATCTCTCAATATCCAATTTCATTTATCAGCAGACCTACAGTTTGTCTGTCGAGACAAATCTCTTTCCATTCATCAATCAGTGGAATCCTTCCCATTGTTTCCCTTTATCTCTCAGTGCTAATTCCATCTACCAGCAGGCCCAGAGCTTGTTTGTAAAGACAAGTCTCTCATTCCTTTCAGAACTGAAAAGTCATCTTGGAAAAATATGCCTTTTCTAACCTGGATCAGTTCTCTGACTTGCTGGAGAGCAGCACAGAAGGCTGTGAGAGCCCCAGGTTGGAGGCTCAGCGGTGAGAGAGGTGCTGCTTCTGGTAGCTTTACCAGTCTCTGCTGGCTTAAGGTGTTCATTTTACCACAGCTTGGGTGTGCAACTCCTTAGTGACCAAGGTCAGGCTAGGTTGGTGCTGGTACAGTCCCATGGCATCTCCTTCCTTCCCTCATCTGCACGCTCTCACCTTCCTTTCCCTTGGCATAGGAATTTTACTTACCCCTTTGTGAGCTAGTTGGGGTAGTAAAAGGAGCAGAGAACTGTACACTTTTCTTAGTGATTTAATTTTCTGTGAAGAGAGCCTTCCAAACTGACACATCGAAAGGGCCATATGAACACTATGGGTGGCAGGATGAGAGTGTGATAAATGAGTGAATGATAAATGTTGTCTTTCGCATATAGGATTTTAACGTTCATAAGTGATGATGTACTATGTAGAAACAGTGTTAAGATAAAATGTAGTTAAGTAGAAACGAGACTAAGGTAAATTGTAATTTCGAAATAGTTGTAATATTTTAAGAAATGTATTAATAAACACATGATAATAAATGTCTTTTGATTTGAGAAACTACAGAGCCAAGAACCAAGATATCTTAGAGAAACAAAGAAGACAAACCGCATGCATCCCAGGAAGACTGTTATCTCATCAAAACTCACACCTCCCATGGAAGCTGTCAGCTACAAATTAGGCTGGAGACTGGCGAGGCACCGGAGAGAGGGTGCCTGTCTTCAAATCTGAAGCTATCCAGAAGACTGAAGCGGCGTCGTGCTAGCGGAAAGGGGGCAGAGACCCGAGGGGGGGGGGAAGTTAAGTGAAGGGTAAATTACTTTCTGGGCTTAATGAATGTGTAACAGTTTAAGAGAGTACTTAAGTCCACAGTAAAATGAATGGATGGTGCCTCTGGCAAGACTGCCAAGCGCCCCAGCGCTGTGAAATGCCTTTGTTCTACTAATAAATGTTCAATATTATGTTGCATCCATTTATTTCAAGAGCAATGCAAAGCTGTGGGTAGGATTGCAGCATCTGACTTGAGTTGTCTTAAACTGTCTTGGAAGTCAAACTGATTTGCGGCAGTCAAGGCTTACCGGGATTAAGCTGCTGCAGTCCTGTGTTCTTTTTCCTTGGCTGCGTGTTCCTGCACCTTCCTCCTGGAGACACTGACATACATAGAAATTGCATTGGTCCAGGGATCAGCCAAGAACTAGCTGCTGTTTTTTGCTAAGTAAAATTAATTTGCACATGGTGCAGCTCCTGAGCCAGCTTCCTTTCTGGTCACATACACACCCAGCTAGGCTTGTTTAAACTACCAAGGAATTGCATTTCAGGGTGATGTGGTTTATTCACCGAAAGATCTCTGTTGCGTGAAAAATCCTTGAAGTGAAAGCAGCCAGAGACAAGAGCTCTGCAATGTGTGAATTGCCCTATCCCTCCAGCTGGGTGCTTTCTCTTCCCAGAGGCAATGCCCGCGGGCCTCTGATACGTGTCCACTGAGCTTGAAAGATAACCCAGGAGAAGCATGTTCCTTGGTTGCCTACTGAAACACGTGGAAAAGCACCGAAGTCTGTGCACAAGTTAGCGTTCACAGCAATACCTCCCAGCGTGTTCCTGCCTTTCCAAGCTCTCACCCCCGTCTCTGGGACATTAATGCTGTCATCCACCGAGCAACGTGACACGAAGAGGGGAGGTTTTGTTGTCCTGGGAGGGAAAGTGTTCTGTGACCTGTGTACCTTCTTACAGACTGCAGGCCTGGCTGTGTTTCTGACTCACTGTCTGTAGGCAAAAAAATTAGATGCACCCCCTTGAACATACAAGTGCTGACAGCTACAAATAAGGCAGTTTTTTCTAAAAAATTTGCCTTGTGAGCAACGTGGCTTCCAGGTACTGTAAGGCTTCCGTTTAAAAAGTGCCAATGGATATGCATAAACATGCTTATGCTAAACATACATAAATAAATTACATATGCCGTAACTTAAATGTAAATAAGCACAAAACAGAAAGAAAAGAAAAGGGAAAATGTGTATTTCTGGCACAAAATAATGTTGGGGAGTGAATCTGATATGTTTATGTGTTTCTAAGGGATCTAAGCATTTTGCTGGAAAAGCATGTAAGATATACTGAATTTTAAGAGAAAATATTTTCTTTGTATTTACTGCCTCATACATACTTAACCACAGCTTCCCCTGAGGCTGTTTTATTTATAAATTCATAGTTGTAATTTCCATAGAGTCACTCTGAAAAAATTACAAGACACAGTAAGAATAATTAAATAAAAAACCAGTAATTTTTATGGGAAATACAGTGAAATAATACCTGCAATTGCCTTATAAGCTACCCAGTCTCACAGACTGTATTCAGAATATAAATAACACTGAAATTACAAATGTGGGAGTATCAGACTTCATCTTTTTTCAAAACATATTCCCTGGGGAAGGCATGTGCTACCCTTCTGCTGCTCTTCACAGCCAGGGATACCTATGCTTAAACCCATTAATTGGTGTTGTAATGAGGCTCTGATGAAGAGCCTGGGGGCTTCAGAAGGAACCAGTTGTTTTGTTTTCAAGGAAATTTTCTCAGAAGTCTGTGTCGACCCAGAAAAAAAGTAATTGCATTTTTGCATCTGCAAATATGTAAGTAGGAACCTGTTTTGTCTACCCATAATCTGTTATGTGCGACAACGGTGACATAGGTCTGTATGTATCCTGCATGTGTCATGATACCTTTCCTTCAACAATTTTTAGGTTGGTGTTTCTCAACTGCCGTGTCAGAGGCACTCATGCTGCAAATGAGGTGACTGAGGGTCAAAGACAAAATGGGACAGAGGACTCACCCATTAAGAACAAGACTGTAGTTTTTAACAGGTTTTTAACAGGTTTATTATAATTTCTGAGGCATATTTTTTTCCTTTCTAGTTAATTCCAGTTAGGGTGCCCACTGCTTGGGTTTGTCCTAGTCGCTTAGGCTACTGGTCAGGGCACTACAAACATAGACACACATTCTCTTTTCCCGCTGCTGCTACTGGAGCAGCATACCCTGGCACAGGGACAGTGCAGTGCAGAGGCTTTGGATGCCCCTGCAAGATTTGCCAGAGGGCATCTGTCAGAGCCCAAAGAGGTAACAGCTGCACAGGGCAGGGTGGAAAATTTTGGAAGAGAGCAAGTACTGATAAGGAAAGAGGACAGCAATTTTTGTCTGCCTAGGGCAGCAAAAAACCTTGCATCAGGTCTACTCAGTTTTAATACAGATTTTATTCTGGTTTTGTTTAGTTTCCCCAGGGAATGTTGTGATGTGCATTTGCATTGCATCTGCTCACCTTACTCAGTTTACGGAAAGGTATTCTAAGCAGAAAACATTTTAGAGTTGCTTTTCGAAATGTGAAGCACATCAACCTAATGAATAGCCTCTGGAAGAGTCCTGCACCCAAAAAGCCACACACACTGGTGCCTAGCAGCTGGAAGGCAGTATTTAGAGAAATGAAAAATGTCACTGGTGCTAAAACACATCCCAGGAAAGAGATTAAAAAAAAAAAAGTTACCATTATATACTGAGAGAAAGGTTATCTGAAGATTGCCAGCATTCAGTGGGAAGGTTTGACAAAAGGTGTGGCTTTCCTTCCTTACTAGAGCCCTGGTGTTTACTGAATAAGCTCAAGTCTGTAACTTGCAGAATTATTATAGGATGTAAAACAACACAGTGCAAGTTTAGTGTAGAGACATTAGTGTTAATGATCCTCAAGAAACTGCAGTCTCACAGTACTGTCCAATGAGTAAAAGGAATTGTCACTTTTGTAGTTCTATCAATTTGTTCAACTCCACACAGGTGGAAATAAAATCAGATTTCTCCAAATGGACCTTAAAGATGTTCAAGATGCAGATTGAGTTTTTCCTTGAATGTGCCATATCACGCAGTGATGACAGAAGTCTACACTGCCTACAAAGATGCTAATGAAACTTCAGAGCTTCTTCCTTCTCATTATCCACTCACTATGAGTTCTTCCTACAGCAGTCCCACAACTCTAATGTGAGGAGTAAGGTCTCCTTGCCTTTCTTTGGAGAGCTCATAAGCAAGCAACAATGGTAGCTCTTCATAATCAAATAGAAATACTTCTGTGTTTTTTCTTGTCTAGGCTCAATGAGAGTTGCTTGCTCCCTATGGGAAGGTGAGCTGGGTCTTGAGAGTTACTCCAGTGCTAGCCATGCCCTTATAGGTAGGTGTGTTTGACCACAGTGGACAGAGCTGGGGGACTTTACAGGGTTCAGTGACAGCCCCTGAGATGGACAGTGAAGAACCAGGGCCAGGGACAATCCAGGAGCTCCTATTAGAAGCTAAAGCAGAATGGGCTGGGGGCAGGACCTGACACAAGGCTAAGACAAAGGGTCCAAGGTTCATCCAAGGGACAGGGCCAGAGACTGGAAACAAGCTGCAACATATGACCACGGAGTACATCCAAGAAGAAATAGGTCCATGGGCATCCAGGTGCCAGGGCCAGAGACAGAGGTGGGAGATTGGCACTGCTTCCGCAACACCCAGGAAGGGATTGCCAGCCCCCATGCCAGGCTGAAATGGGGCTCCTGGGGCCATGGGCAGGAGTGGAGGAAGACCTCAGGTCCATTATAGCCTATGGGTTCCGACAGGACCCTGACATTTCTAAAGGAAACCTTCTTGAATTGTTCCTCCCATCACTTTCAATAGCCACCCAAAAGATGTGGTTGCTCTTGTCTTTCACCCTCCTCCTGTTACAGAAGCAGCACTGACATGGTCAGACAGAGCTCCCAAGTCTTGGTTCCTGCTGGACTCTATCCTCAGGAGTCATGCTGAGGCAAGATACCAAGAAAAAGTGGATTAAAAGCAGAAAGCTTATTTGGGAAGCAGCAACTCCAAAGTCCTGATGAATTTCTACCAGCATGCTTTCTTTTCATTTGGGAAGAAAAAAGCTGTTGCACCGATTGTCAGAGAGCCGCTGGGTTTCAGATTTAGTATGAAATCCTCACTGCACTAACTTCAGCAGCAATTCTGGGATTGACTTCAGTATTTTTTCCACCTGTTATCTTCTTATACTTAACAGGATGTATTTGGTGCTGAGGAAGCTGCAAAGAAATCATGCGTAAGTGCTGAGAATCAGCCCATAGGCCTGTTTCCCAGCTGATGGGTTTAAAGCTCTGTTATATGATTTCTGAAATCAAACTGGATTTTCAATGCACAAATTGCATTTTGATAACGCTTTGCATCATTGGTAGGGCACATTGAGGCTCCTGTGATCTGGCCATCAAGAAAGAAAAGGAAATAAACCTAAAGGAATTTTAGATAGAAATACCCACTGTGCTAGGGAAAATGATAGGTATGTACATAAGAGGGAAAGAAAGGAGCTGAGGTAAAAGGGAAAGGAAAAGACAATAAAGAAACATGATCAAATAACCTACAACAATTAACTTTGCTAATAGTTACCTATAACTAGTACCTAATGGTTTAGGAGTGAGTGGATATCTGTATAGGCCTATCTGAATATGAAAAAAGCTATATTCAGCAGCATGGACAAATAGAAGTTGTTGGCCTGCCTTTCAGTGATGTATAAACTCAGGGCTCCCCCTGTATGAGAGGATAATAAAAATGAGTCTTAATTTCCCCTCATGTGGGTTAAAATATGAGGCCTGACTTGATTTACAGCTACATTGCCTCACTGCTCCTTTGTTTCAGTGATGGACTGAATGTTGCATCTCTACTACTGTAAGTTATCTCAGAAAAGTACAGAAACAAAAAGGCAGATATTGAACCGATGAGACAAGCAAGTTCTCATAGCCCAAGGCCATGAAACAATTTCATATACACACACTCAGATACACTCTAGGAAAGCACCATTTAGGCTGTATCTTGGGGTGAAACTTTTCCTTGTTCTTCAAGATCACCTTTTCACTGATGTACCCACTAGGCTTCTGGGTTTAGACACATCCAGATCATCCTCCTGCTCTGTTCCAAAGGTCCTGCCAGTGGTACAAGTAGCACCTCCCCATTCAGTGATTTCTGTGCAAGCCCATCCCTCACTGTGGTCCATGCATTCTGTCACACCATCTGTTTCCCCTGTGAAGCCAGATGTGGAGTCTCCCCTTGGTCTGCTCCCAATGTACAGATGTTGAGGCCAGTCTTCTGGCTGGAAATTTTGCTGGCTCCATTTTTATTATTATTTATCTCAATAACAATGTCCTCAGTAGATGCCCCCCAATTGTTTTGTATTAAATAATGAGACAAGGGCATGTAAGTGTCCTGTTCTACCAGACTTTCTTCCTCCTGCTGCTGACTGCAGAGCTGCAGGGACTGCTAGAGGGCCTGACAGAAGGCAGGGGGAATCTACAGCCCATGCTCTCTGTCATTTTTTCTGTGACTTTATGCAAGTGATTGGCACCTTCACTGGGAGAGCTGTCACCTCTCATCATCCTCTGGCGTTCAGATGTTTCTAAAAAATTCTGCCTGTTTCTATGAGCTGTGTCACCTTCTGATTTAGCAAATGTGCCCTTCTTTTAAAATATTTTTGTTTATTTCTAATGTGCTAGAAAATGTTTTTACTTCTTTGTATATGGATCAAAGATTACCAGGGTGAGGCTACAGATATATTTGGGGGTTTGCTGCCATCTGCAGTTGAAACCTAATATTAATCCCAGTTTACATGAGTGCTTCTTCTTTCCCCATCTTCAAAGGCCTTCAAATTTCAGACAAGCAACAAAATATGCAATGATGAACTATTGTTCTGTCTTGACTATTGAATTCCTGCTCCAGCAGAAGCAAAGAGGAGTGTTTGCATAAATTTATGTAACTCTTCCTGGCAGTTAAGTTCACTGACAATCTGGATAGATAGTAAACTCTTGTAGTCATCTCTTCAGTTCTCCTTTTGGTCAATTTTTTCAGTTTCCAGTCTATACACACTCAAGACACAATCCCACTGTTTAAACTTTGAGTGGGAACTTTTCAGAAACTTTTCAGCCTTAACACAGAACTTGACTGGTTTGGGAGTGAGAGTTGACCACCTGCATTTTCTGAACTGGACTATCTCCTCGTTTCATCTCTAAAAGAAAGACAGCTGCTGATGCAAGATATTTCTTCCCACACTACTGTATTGGATTTTCTCCTTGAGATATATGGTGGATTCTAGTATAGAAGAGAAAGGCATTAAAGCTTGCTGTGTAGAACAAAATAAGAAATGTAACTTTACAGTACTGAAATCATTCTAGGCACCAAAATATCCTGAAAAATTTAGATTTTTAAGATAATTTTAAAAAGCTAAACAGACACCCCCCAAAAAGCAAACAAACCAACCACAAACCAACAAGCATATAAAATGCATATAAAATAGTAGGAGAGTAATTCATGCAGTTCTTCACACATCCTGCAAATAATTACAGAAACATGTAAATAATTACATAAAAGAACAGGAATGGCACAAGGGGAGTGAGTAGATGTATTAAATTGTTGTGGCATGAACAGTTTTGTATTTTTTTTTCAAATTAATCTAGTCAAGCAACTTTACTGAGGTCTTAGTGTAAGAAATTATTTTTTACTCTCTACATAAGAAAACAAATTATTAATTTCTATCATATTTTAAAGTCCTTCCTGCACTCCACTAAAGGAACTGCATCCCATTTCACAGGTATTGGTTCTAACTCCTCTATGACAGCACATTTACCAGCTAAGCATCTCTGTACTCATAAGGATGTAATAAGACAATCTCTTCTGATTTTCCTATCTCTACAAACCATAGCAAAATTAAGAAGTATTATGCCTGATCCTCAAGGACTATAAATCACAGTATTTTCTTGAAGCCAATGGAGCAGCATGGATTTGTAGAAATAGAAGATCTAGCCCTAGATTTTAAGTGTTTCATGAACACTTCACTCAAACTGAGAGATATAAATGATGATTCAAATGATAGTTTGCCTTCTGCATACTATAGTTTACGTTCTTTTGCCCAATTTTCAGTACTTAAAGTATCAACAAATATAATAAAGTGTAGTATAACAGTGATCAGCATGAAGTACATCAAATTACTATAGTTAAATCATGGAGTGAACTGCCAGCTTGTTTTTGCAGTCTCACAAAAGCAATGTCTTAATCTCTTCTGACAAACAGAGATTGTTACTTATGCAGATGGTGAGTAGATGAAACATGAGTGCTTAAATTTTGCCAGCGTATCTTTTCTGAAAGAATGCTTAACAGAGCAACCCTAAAGTTCACATAATAAAAAACCATTTCTGTGCTGAGATTTAGGTCAGAAATTGTAACCACTGTCAATCCAGTTTCAACAAATTGTCTGTATGGTGGAGACTTTGTAGTAAGGTATTTTAGGGAATCTGGGAGTGTTTCTGTTCACTAGGGAAATGGACTTCTTGTTTCCATTTATTTTCTCCACTTCCTGCTCATGGGAAGATTTCACAATCCTCAGATGTGCAGAAGTGCTCAGGTTTCTTATTCAGCATCTGGGAATCGTGGGATCAGGTCTGGGCTATCCTATCAGCTACTATTGGGCTTTGAGCACGTCACTTATCTTCTTTTTAGTGTTTAAACTTAGGTGCTAATTTTTTCACTAGAAAGTCAGTAATACCCAGGTGACAAATGTATTACAAGATTGATGATTCTGTTGATGAAAATGTTTTCAGGTTTTTGACTTAGTGTCCCTTAAAAGCTCTTACTACATATTATGTAAGTTGTCTATTGATGAGGACATTCAGAATTCATAGATAAAAAATTATCTTCTGTAAAACTATGCTAATAAATTAAAGGTTTTATTGTGATGCATTCAGACTGTATCTTTAAAAAAGGATGGTGCAAAACTTTTTTGCCAGATTGCATTAGTGAAGAGTATAATCAAAACAAATAGTGAAAGTAACTTTAGCTTGCCCATATCTTAAATTACTGGTGTACTTCAGAGTGCCCTGCAACAACCTATCAATTAAAAAAAAACCAGGAGGCAATACCTTACATTCTGTATTACACTTCTTAGTGACTAAACTGATGTTGTTTCGTCTAGTTCTGTAGTACAAAGTTTAATTTACAAACTTTCTGAGAGACCATAAAGGTTTAATTTGTAACTTGGTTCAAGATGCGGTATCTGCCATAAGCTGCCATATGTTTTAGAACTTTAGCTTCACTTAGATTTATGCTTTAGGTTTTGGCCATGTGTTCTGACTGTTGAATGGGGAAAAATTCATGCCTTAAGGAGAGGTCAGTAACTCTTATTTCACATAAACCAAACGAAACTCTTCGTTACTTCTTTTGTGATCAGGTGCAGTTGACAATGTACATGACAATGGAGAGAAATAGGGAATAAAGTATTACCAGCTCATTTCAGAAAGAGGTGATGTTGCTCCCATTCCTCCAACACTTAACCAAGGTAAAGAAGGGAGGAGGGGAGGGAAATAAAAAGTCCTTAAGTGTCATCTGACTTGCAAGATTGGGAGGGAAAAGTAGCATGAGCTCTTAAAATTGTCCCAGTGGTCTGGGGAGAAAATATAGGTTTGAGTAAACAATTAGAAGTAGGAGCTGGGAACAGTACTGGAGAATGTTGGAACTTAAAGGCAACTGTGAAACCCTGTAACATAAGTAATGGTGAGACTTTCGTATTGAGAGTCAAGGCACTTGTTTTAATGTCCTTGTGAATATAAACAGGCTTTGTCATGGAGCTAGGGAGCAAGAGGAGTTCAAAATGCAAGAGAACCAAAATGTACCAATTTAGTTTTGCAGTCCCATGTTTTCAGGGGCCAGGAAGCTGGTAGAAAGTCACTAGAAACTGTATCTACATGAAGTCTGAAGACTCCGCATGTAGCCCAAGCCTCTTGGGAACTGGCAGCTCTCTGGAACAGCAGCTCTGACTGTGTGATGGGACAACTGGCAGTATTTCTTGGGCATGTAGCTCTGCAGCATGTGCTCACCTAGTCTGACACCCCTCGGAGCCAGTGCACCTCCTGCACATGTGCTGCAGGTGATGGAATACTCTGCAGTGCATGGCCACCATGTCCACCAGCTTTTGGAAGCATTAGTCTGGCTGTGGAACACTGATGGGCATAATTGTGCAGAGGTACGTCAACAAGAATTACAGGAATAATGTTGTGAAGTGGTGGATACTGTTGATGCCTGTGGGCCTGGACTGAGCACCCACGTGGAGAAAGCAGGAGACTTGGTCCACCTCTCTGGTTACACTCTGCATTGGCAGGGAGAGCATCCTCAGCATTCCTGACCCTTGCCGTGTAATCAGCACGGGTGATTTGTTTATTGTCCTGCTCCAGCTGTGATGATCAAGTGTAGGCATGCCTAACAGGTACCCCCATACAGCAGCAGGCTCACCATCAGGATGTTGCATCCTCCCCTTTTCTGGTCCCCTGTCCCCTGCTTTGCTTCTAGGTGAAGAAAATTTGCTGGTTTGTTGTGTGATGGTGGGTTTGATAAAGATTTAGTTCCCTTTTGGGAGTTATGTGTTATGAATAAACTAATAACCTTGCAGCTGACTTGATGAGACTCCCTACTTTTGCTGATAGAGCTAGATGCTGAGGGTAAATGGGGCAGAGCCAGCTGAGGGAAAAGCTTTAGAAAGCCAAATAGCTGGCAATTACTGAGATGACTGAGGAATAGAAAGCAGTAAATAAGGATGTGTAGATGAAATTTGTTCTTGCTGAAGAGGTAATTATCTTTTCTGAGGGTACACTATTTTACCTCTGTGGGTTTTTGCTTGGTTTGGTGATAATTCACACACTATTTGAGAGCTGGGTGCTGATGTGAAGGTGGAGCCTTTGCAGCTGAGGCATCTGGAGGTATTTTATCTTTGGCAATAGTTGCAGGACCTGATGAGTAAAAAGAAAGGGAAGAGCTGAACTAGGTAAAAGTAAGTAAACCTAAAGTGTAAATAACTAATGTGGCCTATTAAGTGGACTGACATTTGGACAAAACTTGCTGTAGCTGGTGTGCTTTGAAGGCACAGTAAATAAGGAGAAGAAGGGGTGATGTACTGATACTGTGCAGTAGAAAGGGGCTAGAAATTGGTGTTAGGATGGCACCAGAACAGAGAGAGCAATTTGCCTTAGTTTTTACTTAAGTAATGCAATAAAGTACAGTTAGAACACAGTTAAATGAGGCTAAAATAAAAATTTTCTATGAGAATGTTTGGAAAAAGAACTTAATCTGATTTAATAAGCTTAGATGCTGTCCTAAAATAATAGGAAAATAGTACATATGCTACTAATCAAAGAAATGTAATCCATATTGCTACTGGACTGTTTGACTGCCAAAATATGGAAGCCTTTATAACCAACTTTGAAGTAAGAATATGTGTGAACTTGCACATAAATAGAAAACGAGATGAAATGTGATGTATGTGTTTACTAACAGTACATTGTGTCAGGCTGACATGCTGGATTTTATTAGTCCTCCACTTGATTGTGTCACTTGATACAATTCTAGGGTGTAAATAATTACATGAGAAGACTCAAATTAGTAGAAAAATGTGGAACTGGTGGAAGGCAGACCACACGTAGAAGTGCACAGTGGTAGGAGGGTAGGTGAAGGACATGTACTGCAACAAGAGAAATTCTAATTGGATGTTATTAAGTGGTTTTGTCAAAGTGAGCAGTGTCAAACACTGAATCAAGTTGTCTGGAGATAATACTCCACCGTTGAAGAAGGTCAGAATTCTGCTGGCGATGAGTCTGAGTCCTCAGGTCTAATGTCCAAGTTGACCGTGCTCTGAGTGAGGGGTGGGATCAAACTATGTCTAGATATGCCTTTTAAATTAAATCATTTTACAATTCTTTGAAAGATCCTTTTCAAAGGCAAAATTTATTAATGAAAAGGTGCTATCTTAAAAGATGCTATCTTTAGTGTATTTTTACAAGCATGGATTTTTGGGACTCTTAAAAGTGTTTTCACGTATTCCAGCTGTAGAATTCTGAGAAAATTTGGAAATACTGCCTAGTGTAGTTAGATTAGTGTATAAGTCAGAAAAAATTAAAACTGGTTATAGCAGTGAAACTATTTTGTGCATTGCTATGTAAAAAGCTGGGAACAATAAGAATTTTTAAGGGACGAAACTGATCAAATGAGGATGTATTAGCTGATTGTCACCCAGCTAGGCCACCAGCACTGATAGAGTCATGGGAAAGGCAGATATGGTTCTAAGATGACAGACAGGCACTTCCAGTGGCCATTATCAGGAAATATGAGTTCAAACCCAAATAAATTAATCAGGCATTTAGGGATTGGAGAGCTTTTCTTGAAAGGACTTGACTTAGTTTAGGAAGATTAGACTGAAAACCAAAATGTTTAACAATTTGAAGCACATCAAAGTGGTAGCCTTTATGATAGAAGAAAGCCCGTTTAAACTACAGGATGAGATGCTGGGCTCAGAACTGCTTGGTATAAGATTAGTAAACATTGAAGAAAGTTACAAACCACCACAGCATCCAAGTTCTGAAATAACTTTCAAGAAGAAGTAATAGGGCCTTGGCTGATGTTTGATCTGCTCTTAAAATAAATTATTTGATATGGCTGTGGGGACAGCAAAGGACAAGAGTTGATGACTTTGAAACATAAGACTGGGAAGGACATAGTCTTTCTAGAAATATAAGCAGAGCAGTTTGATGAAAAGCTACAGTAAATCACTCTGGTTGTTAAATATCATTAGTATTAAAGGGTTGTTATTTCTCCAAAGGATTTAGGACATCCTCAGCCACTGAAAATGTAAGAGATATTTATTACCAAGGAGACTTAGACTTAAGAGCTGCCTGCACCAGCATCCACACAGCTGTCATGGCCCTCTGCTCTGAGGAGCTGCATGGTAAATGGTTCTGTTCAGCCTTGGCCCAGGGGTAATGTTCCTGAAGAATTGCTCTGCTTGCTGGTGTTGACAGAGGCAGACTGTGTACAGGAATCCCTTTGTCTGAAGGACAGACTGCGTCTGAACTAGATCTGTTTTAATAGTTCACTCAGCCTTGTCCAATTAAAGCCATTACAAGGGTCCTGTCCTGCCAGGGGAACAATGAGACCTGTTGAGTGCATCTAAGGAAAGCAAAAGCACTTTTGAACACAACAAAAAATAATCTGCATTTAGCTTGTTTTCATTGATGATGTCTGGGCATCTATCAGAAATTATTCTAAATATTTAGTGCTTTGAAAGTTTCCCTAAATTTCACTGTTCTGCAGTGCTCATGTTCTTGTATACATCTCTCGTTTGCAAGGATCGCCTTTGCATTTCCTGAAAAAAAAATTCACTTTTCTATCTGAACACAATTTTTTTTTTAATATAAAAAACCCTGAACTTACACCGTAGCTGACTGAAATATATAACTGTACTGTTTTTGAAGCAGCAGAAATCAAAACCCTTGCTTTTTGGAAATGACTACAATAGTAGTCCTAAAGTACTAGTTTGCAATGGCTCTGCTTAAGAGTTTTTAGACTCTGTTGTGAAATACTGTAATTTATTTTATTTCATATAAATGCATGTTATTTGTATGTGGTAGCACTGAAGCCACCTTTAAATAGGCAAGCATAGAATACAAGTGTGTACAAAGTGTAAACCTGACACATTTGCTGTGCTGTCTGAATGAAACAGTGTAAGACAAGATTTCGGTGAGGGATGCGGTGGTGTCTTCAGTAGGATTATATTTATTTTTCTTTCAGAATAAATTATAAATGTCACAGTTCTTCAGAGCTGAAAAGACTGAATTAATTAGTGTGTCACCTGAGAGCTTTCGTCCTTTCTGGAAAGGAATGAAGTGATTTGAAAGAGCACTGGAAAAGGCCCTCATCCTACTTGACCTTTCCAGAGATGCGGCAGACAGATCGATAGGGAAGTGACTGCAGTGAGCTGGCACCTTGCAGAGAGGGTGTACTTCAGAAGTGTCAAAACAGGTTATAAAAACATGGAGGCTGACTGCTTTCTTTTATGAAGAGGCTCTCCCTTTCTTTTGGTTAAGGATGAGGTAGCATCCAACCTTTTTTTCTGTACTCTGACTTTATTTTTTTAAAAACTGTTTGCATCTTCATCGAAATCAAACCCTTCCTCCTTCTAAAAGATTGGTGGTGGGAATTTATGATAGCTAATTGAGGGGGGTGAACGACCTGAGAAAATTGAAAACGGCTCTCTGAGGTAGAAGTTTTAAAGATAAATTGGGCTTTCTATCGTTGTTTTTCTCATCTT
>VZTE01000949.1:619348-720543 GCA_013397775.1 Eulacestoma nigropectus | reverse complement strand
TTTTTGGCTCAAAATCAAAGCTAAATAGCACCACTGTAGAAAGTCCAAATGTGCCTCACCGGTGTTGGTAGGAATTGGTGATGACTACAAGCACATACACACACTGCTGCAAGGTTTGTGCTCCCTATGGGATATTGGTGCAGAGGTTTGTTCCCGTGATCCTCAGCCAGCTGTTTCCTTGTGGGCAGAGGAGAGTGGAAGAGTGCAGAGAGGGGAAATCATTGTGGTTGAAAGTGTGCATGCTAGATTCTTGGATTAAGGGTGAATTCCACCAAATCAATCTTCTCTCCCAGACATTTGTCTTTCAATGTTGAAGCCCGGTTGCAAGGAGCGATGCAAAATAGCAAATAACATGTGAGTTGAGAGTGTGCCACCTGAGATGCTGCTCCTGAATCCCCTTTGATGAGCTTTTGTGTAGTGAGGGTTTTAAAATATTTAGTTACAGGCGTCAGGGAATCCTATTTTCAGAGCTTGCCCTGCCTTCTTCACTTGTTTCCCAACAAGCATGTTTATATATTTAATGTTTTGCTTTAATCTTTTTCTTGTATCAGTAGGCTCAGAACAGCTAACTGACCAGGAAGAAAAAAAGCACCAAGTGATGCAAAGCAAAACTAAGTAATTATGTTGATGATAGTAGACAAACCAGGTGTCTTTCTCCTAATCACTCCAAAAAGAGACATGGATACCAGAAATTAGTTAGTAAAGAACCTTTGCAATGTCAGCACCTTTCTAAAATTCAGTCTTGCAGCAGCTCAGAAAGTTATGTCTGCTACACTGCTCTGTATTGCTGCGTATATGACTGGCAGAGAAATGAGTGAACAGGAATCATAACTTGTGCCTATACCAGCAGTAGTAGAGTAGCTGAGAGAAGGTTCTTGGCCAGGCACAAGAAGTAGGATACAGTGATTATGAGGATGATTAAGATTAGATTTATGGATAATACACTATTCAGATATTGCCAGTGGGGTATCTCAACAACAGCTCTATTGTCTGTTACATGGATTTCAGTATAATCCATTCGTGGTACCTCCTATTGAGTCATGAGCTTCAGTGAGACACCCTCTATTCCTTAACTTTCCAGCGGAGTCTAAATGTGGCTCAGTCCACTCAGCCTGAGATTTGTTCAACAGTCTGTGACTAAAGGGCTATAATTTAAACAGGTTCAGCTAGAAATGTATAGCTTTACAATTTTTGGCTGTAATCTTTTGCTGTAGATGTGGCTGGTCTGAAACAGCTGCTATCATAGAGAATAGGCTCTGGCATTATTTAGCTTTCTGTGTAGAAGTAGCCATCATCTCTTCTAGAAAACAGGAGACAAGCTGAAGCTGATTGAAATAACAAAGTCTTTCAACTGTTATCTAATGTGTGTAGTGATGAGATCACTCACTTGCAAGGTGATGCTCTAAGCTCTGGTCTTTGCTTTGAGGATTTTCTGCATTGAAATTAAACAATTAATGGAGAAGGTGAAGAGAATGAACGCTTTCCCCCAAAAGACTGAAACTGTAGCTTACAGTCAATGTAGAGTTGCAGTCTTTTATGCTCTTCTTCTGGCTCATTTAATCTTGATTTCCACTTACTTTATGCTGAGTGACTTGACCACGAATAATGGACTGAGTCTTTACTTATAGACATCCTCCTACACTGGTGATCAGGGCACTTGTGTGAAACAAGGATTTATAATTTATTCATATATTGTATATCTAACTCTGACAAATTGCCTCAAGGGGTAAGATGAAGGATGAGGCTGAAATTACTGGATTTTTAGGCCGTGATTATATTGATCAGTTTAAAAGTTCAGTATTCTGTGATTCAATGCAGGACAGAAAGCTTGATACAGGAGGCCTACGGAAAGACCCATGAGTTATTTGTGTAAGGAAACATACTGTGAATGCCACTGGTTATGGCAAATCCCACTTCTGGTGTGGCACTGGTGGAAGTTTTCAGTCTTATCTATTGAGAAATGCTGGTTAATGGCTACTGCCTTTCCAGGCATCAAATACTCCAAGTAAACAGTTCTTAGAATGATGTGGGTACCAAGGGAGAAGGTTTCCCTGCTTGCTCTATGTACCCTCTTGAGCATTCCATATAGAAATCTGTGACTCTGTGTTGCTGTCATTTTTTGTCTATTGTATCTTCTAAATAATCACCCTAACTTTGAAACCTGCTAAAGGAGGTTTTGTGGGTGCTGCTGCCTAGGAACTTGTCCAACTTATTCAGTGTTGTGTTTTGTTTTGTGCTCTTGCCCTCTTCTGGGGTTGAGGAGGGCAGTGCTGGATGACTTTAGTCTTGAATTCCTCTCTCTTTAAAAAACTAAAAAGAATGATGAAAATATTTTTTAGAATTTGTGCCTTTCTTATCAGTCTTTCTCTTAAGAGATCTCTTTGACTATAACATATTTATTTTCTGAGACACTGTTTGCTATAATTTCTCTTGCATTGAAACGGAATCTTTCAGTTTTAATCATCAAACTTTCTCCTGCTGTTCTGTCAGTGAAGGAGATAATCTTTAGTGATCTGTGGAAGTTCTGCAGAAAGCAGAGAGGCTATTAATGCCCCTAAAGTCCAAATTATTGCCTGAAAGGGATCTTGGCAGAGAAGAGGACTTGGTCTTCAGTGTGAAGACTATTAACTTACTGCATGGAAGCTGCAAAAGTGCCTGAAAATTCTTGTTATGGAGGTTCTTGCCTTAATCAGGCAAAATGGGAAATAACCGGAATTGTTTTTTTAAATGTGGAACAGCTTGAAGTTCTGTTTAAAATATAGAATGAAGAAGCAGTGATACTTTCTGACCTGCTGGAGAGGAGAACATTTTATTTTCATTTTTCTGTTAGAACTTGACACATGGTCCGATAAAATGTTAACAACTCCTCCAGGGTGAAATGTAACCTACCTAAAAGTCTAGAACTGCTGCATGGATACTGCACAGGTCAGTCACTGTGCCCCACAAGGGTTAATTTTTAACAGGATCTTCTGTGTGTGGTGTTCCAGCTTAGTTTTCTAATTCACCTGGTTTCAATTATTCTCCAGGAGCAAAAAAAAAAAAAAAAAACAAAAAACAACCCTCTTGGTAAACTGTCAGATTGTTGTTGGTATGCTAACAAGACTGGCTGAAATAATCCAGCATATCCAAGAGCTGCTGTTGCATTGGTGACCTTCCGGCAAAAAAAAAAAAAGAAGGGAATATTTGACTTGGACCTAGGTTCCTAGGCCTTTCAGGTGATGCATGGTGCTTTAGAAAGTGGTTGTTGGGCACCAGTGGAATCAGAGAAGCAAGGTATCTAGAAACGCCAAAGATAAACAGGTACTTAGCTAAGACAAATAGGTACCTAATTCCACATGTAGCTCACGGTTCCACACTCTCTTGGAAAGAAGGCTGGCTTGTCTCTCTCAGAGCATGGCAAAAGCAAACTGGATTCTTTGCAATGAATTGGGCAATGGTCAAGTCTTTACTCGGTGGTATAGAAAACCTGCCAGAGGAATTTTCTAAACACTGAAATCTCGCACCAGATGACTGCTCTGTCTTCAGGATTTATGGATTTGTATAAATAAAGTGACTTTCTTCCCTTCCTGCTCCCTCCCCCCTTTTTTTTTTTTTTTTGGTTACATGTTTTGGGGTGTTTTTTGTCTTGTCCAACATGTCAGAAATGCTGGACAATAGAAGCAAATATATTGCTCAGTCCATATAAAGTTAGAAAATGAGAGAATTATACTGAAGGAACAGGGAGACGTCCCCTGTGATGTAAGAGACTAAGGTTTGTATCTCCACTGAAGAGAGAAGCTATCACCTCAAGTTTTTTAGTATTATATGTGAGCAAACATAGGTTAGACTGGCTTGGAGGGAAAATACTGGAATGACAGAAAACCCACACTGACTCTGTCTTTGCGTTTGTCTTCCCAAGTCACCGTTAGTGTGATGCAGCCATCCTTTCCTGAGGATGACTGAACACCTGCCTGCCCATGGGAAGTGGTGAATGAATTCCTTGTCTGGCTTTGATTGTGTTCAAGGCTTTTGCTTTGACAATTGAACTGCCTTTATCTCAACCCATGAGTTTTCTCACTTTTACTCTGCCAACTCTATTCCCCACCCATTGGGAGTGAGCAGCTGCATGGGGCTGAGTTGCTGCTGGCTGTGGTTAAACCATGCACTGGTCTAAATTGCAGTCCCACATAGTCTTGCTGTTTTTTAGTGGTTGGGAGCATTTTAGGTGCTACTTATTATTCCCAGCTTGAGTCTGCCATGTCTATTCTCTCACACAAGTCCCTGAAGTGGCACTTCTCATGGAGCAGGAGATGACTGTGAGAAAACAGAGGTCTTGGGAGATGCATGAAATGAACTCTGTGGGCCTTGAAACGCTTTACTTAATTTGCTGAAACATTTTGCCATTGATAACTTGCCATAGACGTATATTTGGGAATGGGACTTAGAGAAATAGAGGGATATCTGACCACGTGCTTGTTTACAAATTGTTGACAAACACATCAGAATGTTTAAATTGGATGCACACCTTTTTTTTCAGGTTCATGTATCTGATGTGAACATCCAGTACTGAGATAGCTCCAGAAATCCAATAGGTGAGTGCAGATTGAGTGTTCTTAATTTGTCTCTTAGAATAGAGATCTGATTTTTAAAAAATATTCTATAAATCAATGTACTAATAAAACCAGAAGACTCTCCAAACTATCTTTCTGCATCTTGTATGTTCATGAACTGGACTTCAGCAGCCTGCAGTGCCAGTTCTATTAAGTATTCGATAACAAAGTAGGCAGTGCTTGCTATGCAAAAAGCAGTTTTCCCAGACAGATAAATTACCAGGCTAAAGTGCAAGTACGCTTATTCTGACAATGAATTAAAATTATTGCCTCTAAAAATGATGCATCTGTCCAAAGCTGTGAAATACCTAATTTCTTTTTTTTTTTTCCCCCCCAAGTGTTCATGGTTAAAATAAGGCATGTATAAACTGTAGTATTACCTTCATCTATCCTGGTTTGCTAATTTTTACACTATTCCACAAGAAATCACGGCTAGTTCTTTGGCTTCATTTCAGCAGCAGAAAAGAAAAATATTTAAGCCCTCTTTAGATATTTAACCTCCTTTAGGGTCTAGAAAGAAGGATAGGCTTGTGGGTAAAGCATTGGTCAGAGAATTTTTCGCTTAGCTGTAGCCTTCCTGAGTTACTGTGGGCAAATTAATTACTTTTTTTTCCCCCGTTTGGATTTCTGTAATATTGTTACCTTTCTGTCTTCCCTGAGCAGGCTATAACTTGTTTGAGACAGAGACCCTCAGTTATAGGGTCCATACAAGATACGCTGATGCCAAATTCTAGGCAGGCAACAAACTAGTTGTTTTGCTGCTGTTCCTTTTCCAGTATGTCTTAGCTGCTCAGGATTTGAAGTTCCTTTAGGTAGAACTTTTTGAACATATGAACATGGTATAGCCTGTTGGAATTTTGTTCCCTTTTTAGTGAGGAGTTGCTTTACCCAACCCTGAGGAACATAAGTGTGTAAACTATGAAAAAAATGTGGGTTTTTTCCTTTTTTTTTCTTTTCTATATGGTATGGCCTTTGCCTCTAGGAGAAGTTATATTTTCTAGTGTAACTCTTTTCAGTTACCTGCACCCTAAGATCAATAGGGAAATTGGTTATCTATTCCTTTTTTATCTTTTTTCATCTCTACTTTAGAAAGACATGTAATTTTCCAGTCTACTCATGTAATTCAGAGTAAAGGAAACAGAATTTTGCTATGACATCCTCAAACTTTTTGGTTGTAAACCTTTTGAATGTGAACTTAGACATATAAATGATTAATGAATTGAAAATGATGGCATACAAGGGGACTCTCTATCTCTAGAAGTGCAGCGTGTAGAACCTTCCTTCTAGTTTTGTGTGAAATTGAAACATTCTTTTTGTCAGCCAAGCTTTGGGGCCTCACAAACAATCTCTTAGAAGTCTAGAGTCTTAGAGAAAAGCTGATTTCTTGGGAAGCAGAGGAATCAGGAAGGACTTCTTTGCTTATAATTGAAATCCCTTTCTACCACAGAAGACTTCGCACAAAGTTTTTGTTACGTTTTAAGAACACAGTATCAAGTACCTAGATTTTATATTTTTTATGCTATACATCTCTTAGTTTTCCTCCTTTCAAAAATCCAGAAAGAACCTTGTTCTAAACTATCCACATGAGAATTACTGACATGGCAATGACATAGCTACCTTTAGGATGCTATGTTTGAATCAAAGATCTTTTAAGAGAAGAGCAACAGTGATGTCTGTGAATTGTTGCCCAATTTACAACAGCCCTAATTTTTCCTTCAGTCCTGCTATTAGAAGGGTCTGATCTTGACTATGCCTTTCCACATCTCACTCTTTTACTGAAGCCTGTCTACGCCAATTTCACTGGGAGTTTCATCAGAAACAAGAATCTTTAAGAGTATCAGCAGCTGTAATTTGCTTCTACCCATTCACACTCAGAGGCCCTTCTGGGGTTTCCATAAGCTTAAGGGAAAATGCTATTACTCTGCTCTGATTCAGATTTGCAGCCTTGTGAAACCTTCACTCCACTTACACACTGCACACATTGCATTTTACAGCCATTGTCTTGATTACTGAGCTGCAATTGATTTACTAGACAGCAAATTGAAAAATTATCTCTAGGCTTCTCTGTAAAATTACCTCTGATAGCAGGAGCATTAGACAATGCCTTAGTACTAACAGAAGGCTGTCAGACTGTCACCTTCCCTGCCAGCTAACTCTCACTACTGGAAGAAAATGAAAGTCTGGCCTTAGAAACTACAGCCACTCACAGATTGCCTCCTAACAACAGCAAAAAATGGGATGGCAGATTGGGAGGGAGGGAGACACTCACCTTACTGTATTTGAGCAATTGGGGTGCTTGGTTGGCCCTTTAAATAATGGTGATTAAAGAGCTCTCACGCCAAAGTTGGTGGGAAAGAGCAACGTCCTTTTTATTTCAGCATCTATGGGTTGCACACACATCTCCTGTAGTGAACTGCTACTCATGTGCCTTTTTGTCCCCCTCCCCAGGAGTAAGAGACACACCATAAAACTCAGACAGCAGCTTCAGAGCGAAGGAGACAGTAGTCTTTCACACAGTAGTCAGTGAAGATGGAGGCCTCATTGCTACAGATGTCAAAGCTCAAAGTAAAAGTAATTTTGCATGGAGGTGTTAATTTTTTGTTTCCTTTTTTCAGTATGTTCATGGAAGATAGAAGGTTGAGAACAGATTTTTGACCCACAGGGAGCAATGTACTCAACTGTCATGACCATGTCTGCACGTATTTTTGAATAAGGATGTGATTGAACAAAAAAATTGAGACAAGGTGAAATAAGTTTAGTCAGACCAATACAAACTTCACTTAGAAAGATGCCATCTGGAATTTCAGGAGGGATTTTGGTGCTGAGAAGGAGAAAAGCTGAACTGGAAATAATTAGATAATAAGCATGGTAGAGAAATGGCATTGAGATAGTAGTTGCAGATAACTGATAAGACCAGTGGAGCCTCAGGTTTGTGTTAGGAGCCAGAGGGGAAGGAGTATAAAGTCAAGACACTGTCTTCATACTGGTGGTGTACTTTGTGGTTTGATTTGGACAACCAATATATTTGCACAGAGAAAAACTGAAGGAGCTGTTCTGTGTCAGAGGGCCAGGAAAGTTTTTGTCTTCTTTTTTGTCTCCTAAGAGCTATTTTGAAGCTGCTGTTGAGCAACAGGAGGAGAAAAGCAATGCTTCTTTCTTAGGGTCAATGAATACAGGCTATTTGTGTACAAAGCTTTTTTTTTTCCTCTAGGAGAGAGGCTGTCATTGGTGTAAGTGAAAATGTTGATTCCCTTCTGCAGAAAATTTTATGTACTAATGGGGATGCAAGTGAACACATGCATTACTCACATCTCATGCGGCTTTCTAAGTGTTGCTGTTGAGGCAGTCACAACACAAAGTAACAACTCCAGGCAAGAGCAAAATGCAAATGCAAATGCTTCCTTTATTTGTACAAAAGCCCCTTTTTATACAGTGTCCTGGCACTCATGCTATATCTCTATTGGCTTCTAAGCTAACACCCCACAAAACTACTGGTTGCTTGAAACTAACACCCATCTAAAACAGTCTAAAGCAACAAACAGCTCCCTCGAGCAGCGGTGCATTCTTTCATCTGATGTTTGGATTTCTTGCTTCTGTTGATGCTAAAATTCTGACAGGTACAAACTGAATTCCCAAGGGTACAAAGAGATTGTGTCCAAGTCGAGCTCTGTGAAACTTTCAGAGCAGTTGTCAGTTTCCACATCTAAGGACTGTGATTTTAAGGTCTCTAAGTGCAGTCACACCTATTACAGTTTTTACAACGTGTCTTTAGCCACACAAGCCCATGCATAGCTAGACTGTCTTTAGATCTCAGCTTTACCTGTGTGTGTGGGTGTGTGTATGTGTGCACACAACTGTCCACTGCTTGGTATGGCCCTTACAGCTTGTGATAAATTCACAAGCATCCACAAAAGTGACCTTCCTAAATGTAAGATGACAGTGGTTTTGTCATTCTGCTTGGCATGACTGGGAGCTGTAGCTGTGAAAGGGGAATGTCTGCTTTTCTGTCCTTCCCTTCCACTTCCCACCCAAACAGAGCTCAGCAGCCTGCTAATGGGAGGCTGGCTTTAGCAATTGTGTAGTGACCCCTGGCCGATTTATGAAGTCTCCCCTGCCCTGGGAAGGAGAGGCTGACACACTCCTTTGTGTTTTTCTTGAATTCCTTCCACAATTTCTGCTTTCTTTTCTTGCCAGACATTTTGACACCATGACTTATTTCTACACTTACAGCCACTTTCTGCTGAGAGCCTAATGAGTGCAAAAGGGCACTTAGGACTTCCAAACATTGCAAGGCATAATGGCGCCGTGGGGGAGACAATCTAAAAATGAGCAGGAACAGAAAAACACTGAAGGGCAAGCAGGATACTGCAAATCCATCTAGAAATAACTACATACCCTGGAATGACTTTGTCTCACCCTGAAGATCTAGCTTCCCCCCACCTCCTCCCTGTAGTTTCCAAAGCTCTGCCTAAGTGTTTCAAGTGGGCCTGAAGTTAGGCTTTACAAAGCATTAGGGCATTGCTAACACCATGTAAAATCATCTCCATGCAAGCTTGCTTCTATGTGGTAGAACACTGTTAATGGTTGACAACCTTTTAAGAAACAGTCAGCTTTCTCTGGACTCCAGCTCATTGTTGTAGGTTACAGTCTATATTTTCCCCTTCCTGTGGAAAAATGACACAGAAGGGAAAGTCTTATTGGCATTCATCCTTCCTTTCACCTTAATGATCTGCTTTATGCACTCCTTTCAGAGCAGACAGAATCCCTCAAAAGCAGCATTGGCAGTTCTTATAGAAAAGTGAGTTAAACAGACTGAGGATGCTATTGGGCTGTTTATATTCTGCTCAGGTCTCCCATGTCACCAGCCACAGGGCTCTTTTTCTTGCTGTTGTATAGCTAGGCTAGAAGGGTGTGTATTTGACCTAGTTACTATTCAGAGTTTATTAATCTGGTCTTTCTTGTCAAGGTTCTCGATTTCTTGAAGAAACCTGCTTAAACATGGAACTGAAAGAGTTATTTGGCATTGAGTTGAAGGGTCGGAGCCAGGCACTCTCCAGGCAGGAAGGTGGAAGTTGCTTTGCCATTCCTCTTGGTTAAGATATTGCCCCATTCCTTTATTATTTAGGGTCTGTGTTGTCTTTCAATTCTCCATCTACATTAAGAGCTCCACTCTCTCTTACAAAGTGACAAACGTGCAGTTGAAATCCTTCAAAAAGGTCAGTCTGGGAGAGGATACTCTGGACAAAATAGCCTATCTCTCAATTTCAGAGAAAATACCCAGGGCCAGTCAGTGCTTGTCAGTGTGGCAGGGAAGATCCTGAGCCTCTCTTTACAGTGACAAGCCTTGCAAAGCAGCAGTCCTTTGGGACATTTTGGGACGTGCAAGGGAAAGCGCCTTTCTCCACTTTTTTCAAACGTGAGTCATACTGAATAAACACACCTTGAAATCCAGGAAATATATGGGTGTAACAATGCTAAGTTTATTTGTTTCTAAAGGCTATCACAGAGTAAATGTGGACTAATAAGGCAGACCTGGTGACCTTAAGGACTTAAACAAAATCACCAGAGCAGAACTGGTTGGGTCCTTATGAGTGTGGGGTCAACTTTGGGTTTTGCTCCTTTTTTGACATGCTGAGTGCAGCTGCAGGTACTCACAAGCTACTTCATCAAGGCTCTTCCTCTGAGCTAAGACTTTTTACCACAGGCCTCCCAAATGGTCCTCTAACCACAGTGTTATTGATAGCAAAGGACGCTCAGCAAGCCCTAATATGCTTGGGAAGTGAAACAAGCTCTGTCTTATTCTCTAATAACTCCTCAGCTGCTTGTATGATGTAGATTTTAACCTTCCCAGTTTCCCAGGTTGAAGAGAAGTTAGTGTCACCCCAATGTTAATAGCTGATACTTAGGAGGGCTGAGGACAGAGGGTGGCAGCACAGCCCTGTCAGAGATCACTCACAGGCTGTGGAGGCTGTGGCAATGCTGAGTAGGTGTAGAACATTTCACACACAATTGCTTCTAATTAAATGCACATATTTTTTTGTTTTGGTTCACAACAGGGCAAAAGTTACTTCTGTTTGCTTAGTGTGTTCTGGTGTGTTTTAAGCTGCATCTTATGGTTTGATTTAAGCTTTTGCGGTGAAGTTTAGAGCCACGAGTTGTGCATATAGTGTATGTGTGCAGGGAAAACCTTGCCTCAGAGATCACCCACTGATCTTTAACTTATTAAATGCTCTAACTGATGCTCTTGCTGATTGTCCTGACAACAACTAACAGGCCATTTCTTAGTGTAAGGAAGATAAGCAAGAAACCGTGGTACTGAGGCTATAATCAGATCTAGCTTGGGGGCAGAGTGAAGAATAACTTTCAGAATCATAGCAGTGAATGAAATCATAGCAGAATGAAACACATTTGTAGAAGGAGGCATGCTTCCAGGAGCCCAAAAAAGCTTCATTTTGAATTTTCTCTCATTGGAAGAACTGAGATAACAAAGTGCCTAATGTGCTACTGGACCAGGTTGGAATTTTACAGAGCTGAGTGCAGGGCTAAATGAACCCCAAACCCACGAGCCCCTAAGCCTCCTGAAACCACATCTATGTACCTCATTGAAAAACCAGTGCAATCTTCATTCCTCTCTCACTTTCCCAATTAAGTGCAATGAAGGTGATGGGATGTTGATATAAATATATACCATGCTGTAAGAATATGCATTTGTGGAAAACATTGATCTTGAACCTTCTTTGTTCTTTGATGAAAACAACAAGTAGGATTACTGAAGGATCATTCAGAGTTCTTAATACTAATAAAAGGTTTCCTGAATGAGTGTCAAAAATTATTTTTCTTAAAAGAAGTTAGCAGAGCCTTGAAAGGAAGCCTTGCCCATTTCCTTCATTAACAGGAATAGTCTTTGTCTCATATGTTTTGAATGAGAGGTCAATTTTGAAATGGCAGACCAAAGTTTCTGGGGCACACTGGTCAAAGCTCAAACACAAAAGTTTTGTATTGTTGAAAATTGGTGGTGTGATTGTATTGTTTTTAGTGCTTATATTGTGCTTATTCATACTGTTACAAATCGGTGAAGTGATTTGGACCTGTGTAATACATTAATGTTGTAGCTTGAAATCCCTGTAAATCTGAGATAACAAACCTCACTACCAAATGATGGCTACTGGAACTCTATGAAAGCAAAATATAACTTACTTTTGACTTGTGCTGTATTAAGAGCTTCTTTGAAAATGAAGAAGCATACAGCAAACACTGTGCCACTTTTACAAATGCCTTTGTCCTCATTAATTTTGTTTAGCACTTCAACATTTCACCTAGATGAGATATTATGTCTTGCTTTTACATCTGTTAGTTTACTTAATCTTGTCTTGCTGGGCTCTTTTGGCTAATCAGGAAATGCATCACAATCTGTTTATTTGTGCAGATGAAATAATTTTATGTCTGCTAATTTCAGGAGAGGCTGTTTCAATTCTGAACTGTCTCCAGAAGTCTTAAGTAGCTTACTGGGAAACAGGACCAATGTTTATACCTATTTTGTACTGGTCATGATTTATATCAGATCAGTGCAAGAGAATATTCCTGAGCTGAAGATATAATGTGCCTTTTTTCAGCAGACAGAACATCTGAGTTTAAAACACCAGAGGATATCATCTTCCACCTCAAGTCTTTTTGGATGTCAGCTCTCTAGATCTATTTAAAAAGACATAAAAAATCCTTGAAAGGACAAAGGTCACATCTGAACAGGCTAATTTATATATAAAAAAGAAAATGGTATTAGACAAGTCAAGGCCTGATTGACAGAAGTGACAGCACACATTTTCATTAGAACTGTTCTTTATCTTTGTGAAAAGAGCCTGAAATATTACTGAGAGATCATTTCTAGTTACACCTTTAAACAGCAATTTGATAATCTCATGCAGCTGTGCTAACATTATTGCCAGAACTTTATGCAGTTTTTTCGCTGACCCCACATTTCCTAATAAGTACACTCTGATCCTCACAAATCAGACAAGATGTTGAAAGAAATATTTGCAATGACCCATTTTCTGCAAATAAAGTATTGTCCTCCCTATGAGCCATTGTTTTAGAAAAGCTTTGTCTGCCAGAAGCTAGATGCTCCTGCAGTGTGTGAGGGGTTTCTCCAAAACATATGTAAGTTGCAAATTGCACATGATGATACACATTTCATTGCCCTTCCATTTCTGCAGGGAAGGGCTGCACAAAGTAGGAAAGCCCCTGATTTTGGGCAGGTTTGCTTTGTAACTTGTAGAAGTAACATTGTCCTGACTTGAAAGGTGATATCCTCCACCCCGGGGAAATGCATTTTTGGGATGGAAAGGGATGTGAGGGACACAGCCACAGGCTGTGATGTGATGGTGGGGGCCAGGCAGGTAGGTGAATGTATCAAGCAGCTGTCTGTGTTTCTTTGCTGCAAATAAGATTAGTTCTTAGGTAGGTTCAGTTTGTGCTGGGAGCCAGAGCAGCTCCCTAGAATTTAGAGAAGTCATTTGAGCCAAGTTCAGGAAGACTCAATAATTGTGCCCTTAGGTTCTGAAGAGCAAGAAATGTTTTGAAATAATTATTCCCAGCGGAAGCTGTAATGAGGTTAGGTTAGACACGATGAATAATTCTAATTCCTTACTGTGTAATGACACAATTTAAAATAGCATTTCAGACGTGGGCCTCCTAGGTAACTGGGTTAGATCAGTAATCTCCTGCTCTGATAGAAACTCTTCTACTAATTTGTTAGTGTTGTCTCTTTTTGTGATGAACTGAACATAGGCTTCCTGGGTTTCAGTACAGCAATCTATCAGACTTCCCTCTGTGACTGTACATATAGACAAGATGCTTATTTGAAGACAAGGTAGAATATAGTTTTCAATAGAAATATTTTGGCTGGGGGAGAAAAACAACATTCCTGAAAGTGATTCAGGGGAGGAAGACCTTTTTGAGCAGCTGTATCTAAGGTTAGACAGAATAACTGCAGGTCCCTACCATATTGTCACCCTGGTAGATGAAAATTTTTTTTCTTATCAATGATTTGAAGCCTCCTTCCTCCAAGTAGTGTCTGAAGGGAAATTGATAAAATAGTATTCTCTTCCAAGAGTAAAGATGTGTATAAACTTTACAACAGAGAAAGTAAGTTTGTCCACAGTAGTGATGAAATCTATGCTCTTAACTAGCATAATATATGTGAAGGACCCCCACATGATTTTCTTCCTCATACAAGCTGCTTTTGTCTATCTTCTGCCCTCTCAAGCATCATTCTGCTAATGCTGGTCATGGACACTGAGCCCAGGCTGTGAGAGACTTTAGGTTCCAGCTTCCTCTCTCAGGCATCAATTCCTCACTGCTCTGCAGGGACTTGCTGGTACACAGGATTAGGAAGTCTAAAACTAAGAAGAAAAGCTCAGGTGGTAATGGTTCATCCTTCTCTGAAGGAAAACAGTTAGGAAACAGTGAAGGCACCTGGAGCACAGATGCAGCTGTCTCAGTAAATTACACAGGCGTGAGGGCTTGACCCGTGTTTATTATGTACTTGGGAGATCTGCGGCGTCCCTTAAATGGGAATCCAGCTTCAGTGGAAGCAGAGCTCATTTCTTTCCTTCTGGAAGAGACTGTGGAATCATCTCTGCTAAACTTGAAGGTAGTGCAAGACCTGTAAAGAGAGTTCTTTGTGTGGAGAGAGAAAATGACTTTCGTATTGCCTCTGTTGCCCCAAGTATTCAGGCAAGTACCTGTTGGTGAACTCCCTCCTCTCTTTCCTGCTTTTAATTTCTGTTCATGAAGTTTGTTTGTATAGACAAAATTCATCTGTGTCCTGCACACCACAGCTCTATAATAACAGGCAGGCCTGGCCAGCCGAGGAAGTCAGTGATGTGACCTCTATTTGCTACCTTGGAGGCAAACCCAATGCTCTTGGGATCTGGAGTTTGCTGCCCAAGGTGGCACATCAGTTATTTGTCAGCATGAAGAGTGGCACATCTTCTGCTTGGGAAGGCAGCATGTTCCTTGGCAGGCCCCCAGAGGGCTCATCTAGATTTGTATCTGTTTGTCCTCACTGTACTAATCACCTCGCGGTTAGTGCAGATGACAGTCTTGGTCTCCTTAGAGGGGTCAGAGAGGGGAAATGTTTCAGATCTCCTTATTCCTCTGTTTGCCTTGGTTTTCTCAGCTTCACAGAGGAGATAGCAGCACTGAGACAGCCAAATATTTGCTTGTATGAGTACATATCTTAATTAGCAGTCCTTTGAAAAACTGTCTATGGCAAGTGCTCCAAAAGCAAAGAGGAATCCTTCATGCTATAAAAAGCCTGGAATTGTTTCCTCTAGCGTTTAGTCACCTCTCAGGATGGAGCCACTAATTTCTCCTCCTCCCCCTTTAACACACACAGTATGTAAATAATCCTAACAATAAGCTGTCTGGAGTATTTTATTGCTTAATTAATATGGTTTCAATATTATGAATAAATAAGATCACATTCAGATTGTGAGTATAGTAAAGTTAAGGGGATACGATCCAAGAAGGAGTTTCAAATCCCTTCGCATCTGTTCCTCTATTTTGTTGGATTAATTTTATGTTCTAAATTAAATTATTCTTATGAATTTGTTTCCTCTGATGTTCTGCCCTCCTCCCCCTGTCTTTTCATCATCTGTCTGCTCAACACCTTTCCTGCTCTCTCGCACAGGGAAATAAAAGCCACTTGACAGCCCAGCTGGCTGAGCGGGTCTGTGCTGTTCCTCTCTGTCCCTTGTGGGGCTGCTGAATGTGATGGGTTTGGAAAGCTCTGGACTTATTAGTCTCTGTTTTCAGATGAATGCAGGCTTTCCAACTGGCATTCATTGTTACTTTGATCCAGGTTTTAATTAAAAACTTGGGAATTCTAAACCCATTGAACTGTAGTAGACTTACTTTTTAGTAAAATATCCTTTTCTTCCTCTCTTACCTGCCCTTAAATAAAAGCCAAACAACTCCCAGGGCCTTCCTTATTTCTGTTTAGCGAAGGAGAAAAAGTTTTTAAGTATTCATTTTCTTTCTAGGGTTCTTACAAGGATTTCTTTAAAAAATTTTGGGTACAGAAATGCTGATATGACTATAGATTCCAAGTTATCAAAAAAGGTAAAAAACAGCCAGAAAAAGGTCACAAGACTGGAGAAACAACAACAAAAAATCTCACAGTCATAAGAGATGCTTATTTGGTAATTAAGATTTCATTTTCATTTTGTTAAATTATAAACTGTCAATGGAGGGAATCTCCTCAGGCTAGGAGAAGGACCTGGCACATTTCGGGCATTCCCACAAGGGAAAAATAATTTGGTTGCAGGTATAGATGCTAAGGATCTCCTTGTTCTCTTTGGCTTAAATAAGAGTTTTCCTTGAAGGTTCTTCATTACAGACCTGACCTTGCACAGCACAACCTGCTAAGTTCCCTTGATGCTGCCTCCAAATGCTGCAGCTCCTGCTGGGGTGCAGCTGTCTCCCCACTCCTCCCTCATGTCCCTCTTGCTGAGAGCAGCCAGCAGTGCTGCCGTGAGTTACTGATGTCTGACTGCGTGGTTCCTATGTTTCCTAAAATGAGCAGCTCCATATTCTCAGCTGATTTAACACCACCACCACCACCACCACATTTGATGGGATCAAAAGTTGTCATAAATCCCCTCTCCTTAATTTTTCTTAATGATGTATTTTTACCGTGTGCAATTGTTAGTGGAACTGGAGTACTTTATCTCTGGATAAAAAAATTGTCAGAAATCAACATGAGAGGTTAGAAAGCCCTTGGAGAGGTACAAACCAACACGGCCAGACTAAATCACCATTTAGAAATGGATTATGGTTAGAAATCTAATGTTTTTCCAGGAGTGTTGTCAGGCCATGACCACTTATCTGCTGCCCTGTCTCATTGTGCATAGTGAAAGACGAAGACCAGTGTCTCCTGGTATCCCTTTGAGAGAATCTTTGCACCGATTTATTTGTTGTTATTCTTGCACTCTTGTGTTGCAGACTCCTGATTGCACCCAGCTGCTCATGGAGCAATCTGCATGGTGTGTGCCTTTTCCTCCTCCCCTCACAGGGAATGCAAAGAAAAGATGCAGGAGGCGTCCTGTGTCAGCTCCCACATGTTGAGAGATATGCTGTGCTTGTTGCTTCATCATGATGTCTCTTTGAGTCTGACTCCATTTAAGGCATGTTAGCCATAATCTCTCCACTTCTAATTTTTAAAAAAAAAATTATTTGCTTTTGCTGCTTACACTTTTTTCTGGCAGTAAAAGAAACAGCAACTTAATGCAAAGTAAATCATACCTGATTTATGCTTGTATAAACAGCGTGTATCTCTTCACGTACAGGTAAACGGAATTATAAAGACGTTTGTGAATAAAATTTTGAGAAATGAGAGAGTTCACTAGTAACTCATTTACCGTGACAGGAGATGAATAGAGGTAATTTAGTCTCATAAAAGTAAAATTGGCTCATGTCTTACAGGGGGATGGGAAAAAGATTATTGTTTAGCAGCTGGAAAGCTGAGTGGAGTTGAGAATTGGCAGCTGTGATGAGGGGGTTTGACTGCCTGGCTCTGTAACCTCGGGTGAGTCATTTAGTGTGCCCGGTGTACATGCTGCCTCCTGTAAATACAGATCTAATTCTTGGCTAGTTTGTAGAGGGATTTGTTCTCCCCAAGTGAGGCATCAGAAAATAGGACTCTGGTGTGATGCTGCTCTATCGCCACGTTTGAATAAGAGCATTTCCTCCTCTCCTTCTCCTGTGGCTGATATATTTGCTCCATAAGTGTATTTCAGTCTTCACATCTTTCCTGGGGACAGAGTGGAAAGTAATCCTGAAAGAAAAGCAAATATCCTTTGGTTTTAAAGTTATATAATAGTAAGATAAAAAGATTAGGGCCTGTGGGAGTAGGCATTATGAGACTCGGATGAAGTACATCATCTTCTAAGGTACCTACCTCATTGGACAAATAAGCTGGACTGAAGGCACAAATGAAATGTGCCTGGGAACTTCCATCCAGGACTGTTACTAGTGAAAATGTTGTTAAAATCCCTGAGTTAAAGGATGGTCAGGGCTGCCCTCTGGTGTGGGCTGAACAGCAGCTCCTTCTCAAGGTTTAGAGATGGCCTGAAATGAGACACTTGGGCAAGGATGAGGTGGATGTTAAAAAAAAAAAACAAAAAAAAACCCCAAAAACATAAAAAGAGCTAAAGATGTTGCATTGCTAGCTCCGGAGAACCTTGGAACCTTGTTCTGCCACTGTGGAGAAGAAGGACAGGAGTGGTGGTGTGTGTTTTATTTTTGAAGGCGGAGCAAGAGAGGAGTTCTGGATTGGCTCTGAGATGGCCCCTGGCTTTCAAAGGTTCAAGTAGGTGCTTTATAAAAATCTATGGGACTAGCAAAAATGCATTGGTTCTGCAGTGTGGGTAATGTTTGTTGATTGGTGTGAATGGATTAAACACCACAAAATGTCTATTTTTCCTAACCTGGTCACTTTCAGCATTTTTAGGCTCTTAAGAAAGCTAAGCAGGGAGACTGCCTCATTTCTACTGGCGTTTCATTTCCTAAGAAGTGTTTGCATCAGTCGTTTTGAAGCTGGGCTATTATAATATGAAATGGAATTGCTAAACCTTACATTATCAGTAATTAATATAATGATTATGTTTCTCTTTTCATTTTCGTGGGCTTTTTGGTTCCTCTGAGTGGTGATGATGTGCAGGCTGCCCTTTCCTAATGAATTATTTACACATTATGGCTGGTAACTGGAGACAGTAAGATACTTTGTGCCTCTTTATAACATTCCCTTAAATTACTCCAAAGACGCTGTTGTGTCAGTACTACCACACATGCTACTTCTGGGCTTTTAATAAGCTCATCATGCTGCAGATCTGTGAATACTGTTGTTTGCAACCTGGGGCTCTTGGCTAAACTCTACTAACAGCTTCAGCCTGGGACTTGCTGAAGTCCCCAGTGATCACTCAAGCCTGAGTGCTAATCCTTGTGCTTTGCAGCCTGGGCTGGGATTTGCCACCAGGATTTTAAAAAAGCCGATTCAAATTTAGGAAGCTGTACAAATGCTTGAGGTCTGGGTAGGCAGGAGAGAGATGTGTGAGTTGAGGGAAATCTCCATCTCTCCTAACCTTTAAAGGTCTGTGTGCATCTCTAGGTGATTTACTCGAAGAATGCTTCTAGATTCTTACCTCCCAGCAAAAGGACAAATCCAGTGAGGGGTTCAAGTGAATGTGAAGTATAGAAGCTAAGGACAGAGTGTTAATAAGCCAGGAAAGGAAAGCTATGCACAAATAATTGCAACTTTCCTGATGTCGTGGTTTAACCCCAGGCAGCCGCTCCCTGATTTCCTCACCAGCAGGATCAGGGAGAGAACTGGAAGAGTGAAAGCCAGAAAACTTGTGGGATGAGATAAAGACTCTTTAATAGGGAAAGCAAAAGCTGTGCACACAAGCAAAGCAAAACAAGGAATTAATTCACTGCTGCCCATGGGCAGGCAGGTGTTCAGCCATCCAGTAGCCTCCTGTGCCATGGGGAAGCATAACATAGATACATCATGATGAGGGAGGGGAATTTTGGAGTTGTGAGAGGACAGGAGGCCATCTTGCAGCGCAGGGTAATATTTGGGGAATGATTTTTTATTTTTTTTTTAATTTCTGGCTGTAGTAAATGTTTTCAATGACTGATTTCAATGTGTGGTTTTCCAAGTTGGTGCCCCTGCAGATGCAGAACAGGCACACTACAGTTGCATGCCTGTTCTGAACCTCAGTCCTTGAAAGGAAGTGCCATTTTTCAATTCTTGGCCTGTCTGAAGATGATTCTTTTGAAGTGCCCAGTTTGTGAAACATACCCATTATCTCTGATTCCTTCTCCATTCTGAAGTAGCTTACCGTTCTCATGGATCATCTTGCCTGGTGTAGCAGTTCCTGTTTATATGTTATGTCGTTGTCTCTTCACCATCTTCCTTTCAACCCAATGCTTTCAGTGACCCATTTTGCCTCTTTTCACTGCTGATATCCCTATGCTCTTTTCATGTTTGAATAATTGCCCAGTGACTTAGATTTACCTTATATCCTATTGTAAATATTTTCAGGAAGAGAATGTGTCTACATAACTTGCTTTACCTTTATGGCACTATAGAGTATAAATGGTTGTTATTAATAATGCATCTCAAAATGGTCTCTTATTTGACAAGTGTACTTCTTTTTTAACATATAATATTTATGTCATGCTTGTAAGTAGTCGTCAGCATATTTCATAAAATTAATGGAGTCCCACAAAATGGGAGCTCGCTACTATGTCTGGCTGTAAAATTTTTGCTGAGAAACAGAAAGAGGCTACAGGATTTTGTATGCAAATTATGAAAGCTGGAGATTTGGCTTTGTGTGTATTGGCAGCCAGTGCTGGAAACAGTGATATATATGTGATATATTAGAACATTTTAGAATGATAAAGAAAGCTTCAAATTTTGCTGAAGCTATTCACATCAAGACATGCACACTTTAATTAAAGAAGCCAAGCATCAGCTGAATTGAAGTCACTGATTTGTTTTCACTGGGAAAAACAGCTCTGATAAGAAGATGGAGAGTTTGCTTAGTGAGAATAAATTCAGACATGGTGTTTATTGTCTAAACCATATTTGAGAAACAGATAATCTGTAGTATATTAAAAAATAAAAGAAGGAAAAGAGAAACATAGTATGTCTGCTGCCTTTTCCTCAAGCATTCCTTAAACTGAATCCACTCCATAAGTCTCCATGTAAAATTCTATGAAATTGTTTTCTCTGAGTGAAAAATTGACTTCGCTAAAAAGAACAATTTTGCCACTGACTTAAATGGAGCTGGTTTTCTTGCTGTAGAAGTTATTTTTAGAAAGAAAAATGTTCACTGATGCAAGAAATTTTTCCCTGTTAGCCCATTTTGGTGACACCATGGATATAAAGACGAAGATTGGCCAAACAAGTTGCAGCTGTGACCAGCCAATTAATGCTCTATTGGAAAATGTTCGTATACTTCAGTATGACACAGTTTCCTGCTCGTTTTTTGCTTTTGAACAGAAAGAAGTGAGAATTAGATACTGAGAACTATATTACAGTCTATCAAATCCTATGGCAGAAGTGGGTAGTTGGTTTGCTTAGATCTGTAAATATATAAACACAAATAGAGTCTGCATGTTCTCTCACTTTTTCTTTTTTAGTGAGAAATGTTCAGATTTGGGATTAAAATAAGATGTGGACAATAGAATTTTTTCTGGACAAGAATGTTACAGTACATTAAAACCACACTGCCAATTGGTTGTTTTTCTTTAACTTGAGGTGCTCAAGACTAATAACAGTTCCGTACTACTTTGATGATGTGAAAGCAAGACACAATTGGAATGAAGAGATAAAATATTAATAATGAGAGGAGTCCTGTAAAATGTCAGTATGGGAACGGTAAAAGGCAAACAACCTTCCACAACTTGGCCACAAAATATGCACAGAGTTTGGAGAGAGTGTGAAAGTTTTAGAGGGGCTTCCAATGGGAGGGTTTATTATGGTGAGTTTACAGGGTGAGCGAGAGCTGGTGCAGATAGAGGAGCAGATACCTGAGACATGAGGGTCCAAGTGCCGGCTTTTGAATAATGCTGAATGCTAACAGCCTGCTGGGCTCTAGCTGGATTCCGCAGATGTGGGACTTGTTCCATCCACCACTCTGTGCATGTATGAATGCATAAACCCAGGAGAGAGCAAAACCCCATGGTTTATCTCTTCTTGCAGTATTCAGAGCGGAACTCTGAGTCTCAGTGACCATTTCCTGGGTTTGGCAGTCTGCTTTTTGATGTGCAATCTCTCCTCCTGCATTTGAGAGCAACCAGGACAGACTAATCCCAAGATTAAGGCGGATCAGATGAAGGGCTGTTTCCATAGCAGATGCTGTCATGCGTGTGATGAGTTCCTCTTGTGATAGAGCAAGGCCATAGGGCAACGCAAATGGGGCAAATCCTGTTTGTCTTGACTAATTGTCAACTCAGTCCTAGTTCCCTTTTCCCCAGCAGAAAACAAACCACACCAAGCACCCAGTTAAGGAGACTGAATTGGTTGAAATTCTAACCCAGACTTGCATTTACATCTCTTCTGAATCACAATCTGCAGGAAGGTTTGCATTAGTTCATGTTTGCCTAGTTGAGTAGCAGTTTGTCCTGTCCTGTAGCCAGCTGCAGGAGGGCACTGTCTGCTGACTGCCCCAAGGACTGCACTGTGCAGCTGCACATCCCCAACTGCTGACAAAATCTCAGAGCTACCCTCAATAATGGTTTAAGCAGCTCTAATGAATAAGTCTTTTGACAGAAATTGATACTACTGAGACTATTCTGTAAAACCACAACAGTTTATTTCAGTATCATCTTGGGAGGAGGGTTTCTACTAAACAGAGAAAACAAGGTTATCCAGGAGGTGTAGCTGTTATTTCAATATTTAGATTGGAAATCTTAATGTCCTTCTGAAACAAAATATAGTTACAGTTCCTATGACAACTGTTTCCCTCTCCTCTGGAGCATGGGCTAACGACAGGATTTCATTACATGGTCATGTAACACTGGGCACTGTGACAGCCTTGTCATCTCCACTGCGCTGTTTGCTCCTAAATGGCATTTAGCTTTGCCCACTTGTATTGTGCAGAGCATGAATTGTAGTGACCGACCTTCACTGTGCTTACTGCCTGCCACCTCCCACTTCCCAGCTTCCCTCTTTTCAACAGCAGGCTCACTTTCTACCAAAACAGATTTAGTATGCTGAATTTTTTTGACAAAAATTCCTAGAAACTTATTTCAGTGGTAGAAATTCTATACACTGACATTAATTGAGAACAGCATCTTAACAAGTACACAAAGTACTGACAAAAATTTGTGAGTACAGCAGCCAAACCAGAATATGCAGTAGAATCCTGTAGTTACTTCTGTAACACACGTAAGAAAAACTATAACCAGTTGAACAGATATATTAAAAGACTTTATTCACAATAGAGAAATTTTTACAAATATAAGTTCTTAAAAATTAAGCATCTTGATCTATTATGTATTCCATAATTTTAGTTTATATAAAGATGAAAAGACTAAATGGAATATGTACAAATCAAAACCAATTTAAATACATGACAGAAATGGATATGTATGAAGTCACCATAGAAACAGTGAGCCATTGGGCATTGCAAAAATCTGGGTATAACCAGCGCATATGCAATACTTATCTTACAAACAATCAAAACCAAATTTTTTTTTCCCCTGTGAAACAATGTTGGTGCCATTTAAAGTGGGACTCAACATATGCAGATTTAAATGCATTATTATGCTACAAGGAAATGGAAGAAGTGTGGGCAGTGTGTTTATGCAAAGATAATGTGTCCATGTCCCTGTCTTCTCCCCCGCCACCAACAATAAGCAATTTCTTTTGCTCTTACAAATGACTGGGAACACAAAGTCACCATCACTAGCCACTTCCATGAAGTTAGTTAAGTGAATGGGAATTAAAATGCATGTTATCTTACTGATCTAATGAGCAGTGGTAAATATGGACTGTTTCAAAATGATATGCTCTAACTTTGGTGTTTTGGGGTTATTAAAAAAAAAAAAAGAAAAATTGATATATTCTCAGTTTATGAAAAGTTTTTTTCTTACAGTTGGCAGATCTACACGTTGTACAATCTTCTCGTCTACTTACATTAGTTTACAAAAAGTACAGTATAGTGCAGTTTGTACATACAACCTGAATACCAATACCAGTCACAATAAATTTGTGCTCTTTCAAATCATCCTAACTCCCACACTAAGAAAAACTCACATGAAATGTCTGTATAACAAGGAAACAGCCATGTTGCTTATATTTAAGTCCGAAAGACCCAATGCACACAGAGCTGTGTGACTGGAGCCTGCTTTTTGAAACATGGAGAAGAGCTGTCTGGTTCTCTACTCTTCCCTTCAACCCACTAAGTACCAGCCGGACCACTACAGACAGCTGCGGGAAGCAAACCTTGGTTAAGAAAACCATGTAGAAAGTGGCTTAGAAAACACACTTCTCAAAGACTGCTTCTGAGTTTCTGTAGTTATTTAACTGAGATGAGGTCTAAAGCAGCACATGCAGGTGGGAGGCAGCAGCAGCAGGTGACCCAATAAACGTAACTAAGAAAAAAGTAATTATTGTTACACGTTAAAAAGAGAAGAATTTTGGTTTTATTCCACAGCTATAACTTCTTTGTGGCGGTTCAGGAGGGAGAAAAAAATCTCCCCTATAAATACTATTTATAAAGAAATACAATGAAGTATAGAGCTCCAATGGTACAAATTCTGGAGAATCAAAATCAGCAGAATTTCTGCTTTTCAACAGAGGAGAGAGCCAAGACCTTGCTTGGTTTGTTTCAGAAACCTTCTGTGACATAAGGGAAATCCATATTTTAAAAAAGAAAATAATAATAAAAAAACCAGTAAAGCAAAAAGTTTTGAGCTGCTGGGCTGGCTCCGTGTAAGCAGGCTTTACCTGCACATCCATTTCTATCCCTTCTTCCAGTGCTGGGCGGCCCAGGCTCACCAGGGTGCCCCAATAACTCCCACGTAGGAATGCTCAGCTCTGCCAAACCTGTGCTGGAGCATCAGGAGATCCTTGCCTTGCCCCCTACACCAAGGTCTTTGGCAGCTCATGTGGCACATGCCATCTCCTCTGTCAGATGGGGAAGCAGACAGGCAGTGCTGTCTTTACAGACTCGAGGGCAAACTCTAAGGGTCAGCTTCCAGCTGCTATATATAAAAATGTAATTAGTTATTTTTGGCTTCTACCTAAGAAAACCTCCACTGCATATTTCTATCAGTATAGAAAAAATGTAATCTGTAAAGCCTAAACAAATGTGTTCCCTCAGCTGTGATTAGCAATGCTGGACATGTGAGCTATCTTGCTAAATACTATTCAAGAAGGTTACTCTTCAGAACCAGATTTGTTTCACTGCAGTCCAATCAATGAATAATGTTCCTTCTCAGAATGGGAAGTCAGGTATTTCCTACCTGAAATGCATGGAAGTCATCCCATCACTAAATGAAAACACAGGTAGACTCAAAAATCATGTAAACCACTTCAAACCAAGTAGAAACAGGAATTAATCATGCCTCATTTCTTTTTCCCTTTGGTGATGCCACAGAGCAAAACATTTTTGGCAAAGCTGTTACCTTTCTTAGTAAGCCAGGCCTCTACTCTAGGGAATATTTTTTAAGCACATTGCATTTCTGTTACTTAAGACAAAGACAGTGTTGTCAGTTTTAGTTCGATGCAGGGTAACTTCCTCTCTGAAAGACTTATCTTCTTTTGAAGAGGCAGGTTTTCTTCAAGGCATCTGAACATCTACATTTATTCATACAGATACATTAAACTGCTTTGTGACAACTATCAAATCTGGTGTCAAGTCTGAACTGAACTAAATCTTGGAAAAAGTAACAGAAAAACAAACAAACTGTATCTGATATAATTCTCAGCTTCCAGGAAAATGTCATTGAGTATTTTTTTTGCCAACCAACCAAATGAAAACTACTGGACTAGATATATAAAGAAGGTTAATAGTCCCTTTCTTAATATGAAATGGCTACCTTATTTTATTCCATAGTAGCTTGACTAAAGACATAAGAATAACACCACTTAGAAAAGGGAGGAAACAATTTCTTCTATTACAATATTCTAATCAAAACCTGAAAAACTAAAGTCTGCTAACTAATGTGCTAAATCCACAGAAACTAGTTTAATCTAACTTCAACTTATACTGCAGTTTCAGAGTTGTGTCTGCATGAGATGAGAATATTCCTATGTAGACTTGATTGACAATGAAATACATCAGATACTTTACCAAGTAATGATAGACCCGCATAAGAAGAGGCTGTCACAGTCACAAGATTTGTCCTGGATGACACACAAAACAAATTAACATAGAACAACAAAAAACCAAAACCAAAACAAACCAAAAAAAAAAAAAGGAAAAAGCTCTTTATACTTAATTCAATATGGCTTTTTGCAACATGGCAAAATATTACAGCTTAAAGCATACATCTCCTCACAGAGGAGAAAAGAATTTTGCAGTCAAATTAAAAGCATAACAGGAAACTAGTAATATGCAGACCCTCTGCTCTTTTAGGCCAAAATGACACTGCAGCCTAACAGAATCTGGGAAGATATCCTATTTCACTTCTAAGGAGTTACTCATCTGAGTTAGAAGACTGAGGTTTTATCATAATTAATTGGGTCCATTCATAAATATTTACTGTTAAAGAAAACAGACTGCAAACCACTTGATTTAAAAATTTAACTCAGGAATTTAAAACCAAATCATGTGCCCAAGTCCTGGAAACATAAGGAATGAAACAAAGTATAATTTAATCTTCATCTATTTCTGGTTTTCTTCTTTATTCCCATCATCTTTGCGAAGAACAGGGAGAGGATGAGCCTCTGTGTTGAAGACCCAGTGTTCAAATGGAAGAAGATCATCTTCAGAAAACAGCAAATACAGGTACCTGGCAAGAAAAAAAAGCAGGAAAAGAGACCACATTACGGAAGCGATTTTCAGGAACACGTATAATAATTCATATTTCATTTACTTGAGTATTAAACTTCCTGTTGAGATGGCATGACTGATTTTTTCTTGCACAGCAAAAAAAAACCTCCAGAACTGAAGAGATCAAGACAAAACTTTGATCTCATTAAAAATTTAGAAGACAATGATTGATAATGAAAGCTTTTGGTTTTCTCTCTTAACAGGCCCTGCAAGCTTTCCATGGGAGTTGATTTTTTTCTTCTTTTTCTATAGTTTTAAAATGAAAAGTATGCAATATAAGCCTGATAAGTTCTCTGTCTAGTCAATTTGTTTCATTAGTGCTGGCACATATAATTAGATCCTATCAAAGATAGGAGATGCAATTTCTCAAAAACTATCAAGTACCTTTATCAGAAGTAAAGATAATTTCCAGAAGTCAGGGAATTTAGTTTATTGACACAGACGGAGAAAAAAAAAAAGGCAATTTGGCTTCCTGTCACCTAAGAAAAGCTCTGCTATTCCACTCAGATTTTGTTATGTGAGTGTCAAGGGTACTAATGATAAATACTCATCTGTAAAGATGATACACAGAACTACTTCACATTAATGAAAGTCAACTTTCTTAACTTACTTGAGTGTCTCTGAAAGGAAGAAACTTTGCTGCACATCGTCATGGCTTTCATGATTGTTATAAACATCTCTAATGCCAGAATAGCCACCGTCTACTCTGCAGTGTTTTTCCAGTGCCTGAAGCAGGGAAGAAAACACCCAAACCAGTGGGATTAACAAAATTAATAATTTGAAAGTTTTTCTTCGCTTGACAATAAAACTAGCCAAAAACAATTGCCACTATTTTTTTGATAAAGAGGTGAGAACTTGGTAAAGCTCTAGATAGAAAACTCTTTAAAAAAAGACATAGGCACACCTGTCTAATTTTACATTTAGGAAAAGAAGTAAAATAATAAATGAATAAAGAATGAACACAAACCAGCTTTCAGAAGGAAAGATATATGGGTACAAGGATTTAAAGACATATGGATTTTCACTTATAAATATAAGTGAAAATTATAATGATATATTATATATAAAATTATATATTCTATTTTTTCCTCTCTTTAATAGGAGTAACAATAGCCTTTCTCTCCCAACCTCTCAGCCTTTGGAAATTGTGTTACCTATACCTTTCCTGGTCATATTTTGGTACTTAAAATGGTTGTGACATAATTGAACACCATACTAAAGATCAGTCTTTTTATTACCTCCTGCAAGTCCCTTCAAAAAAAGGAAAGGCAACTCTCCATTTTCTGTGTAAGTTGTATGGCTTCTCTTTGCAATTATTTAATTTTTTAATGGGAAACCACTGATATTGGGCTCTAACTGAATTATTTTTCTGCAGCAGTCATATTTTTCTTTGCTACCTCTCTGAAAAAGCTTTGTCTGTTACACAGGAGTAGACAGAAAGCCGGGACTTAACACACCCAAATTTAGCTGTAACAGTAATAATGTGTTTTTCTCTAGCTAATTTCCAAACTCTGTATTCAGTTAGAAGGTGTAAAACAGATGACTGACTCCTATTTCACAATAAAAAAGACTACATGGGCCACCTAAAAATACAGTTTCTTTTCTGCCCACAGGAATGTCCTATATTTTGAAGGAGGAAAAAGATCCAATGAAGAGTGTATATAAAAGGGCAAAAAAGATGCTGGAACTGGAGAAGGTATACACAGTGAGCCTATTCAATAAACTTTGTTGCTTTTCTTTATCTTAGCCAGGTGTTTGCATTAGAAAGGTGGTACCCATATGCCTATGTATGAGCCATAACTTCTTTAAATACACTGCTATCCAATACCTTACTTAAATATTGGTTATCTTATCAGTACTATATTTAAAACTATTAAATAATCTTTTTTTCTTTATAATTGACCTATTTAACAAGGCTATAAGTATTCTTACTCTCTTAATTTTTCTTATTCTGCTTTACAATAACTCTCTGGTATCATGCAGTATAATGAAGGAGTAAAGAGAATTTAAGATGGTTATATTTAAAACAACTCATTATCCAAAAACATATCCAGAAAATGCTACTTAACCTTAAATAACTTCTCGCAATGAAAATGACAGTAAGGATGGTGGATTACTACATTCACTCAGGACCACACTACTTTGAAATAGGGTGCTTGCTGTGGAGATGGTATTGGAGCAACAACTTCCGGGCAGAAATATCTGGGGCTTTATCCAACCCCCAACAGAGAGCCAGGAGATAACCAGTTCCTCCCTTTCTGAATTTACTACAAATATCACTGAAGTGAGCACAGGATGTGTAGATTTTATTTAGGGAAAGATGCTGCATTTCAAAACACACAAGGAAAAAAAAGCACGGCAGAGGATATATCTAAACCAGGCAGAGTAAGTATTTTCTGATGACAGATGGGACTAAAAGTCACTAATAATTACTGAGGTATTCATCACTTTCCCCTGTTCTAAAGACTCTTCAAGATCTGTGTTTTGCTGTGAGTAGATATCCTAAACGTCCTTGATTTTGCTGGAGTCCCAGTAGCTGTCTGCACACATTTAGCTTGCATGTCAGGCTCTCCTTAGTTTTCACTGGAGAGTAAGCTGCCTATTGTATATTTAAAAGGGATTTTTCTCCGGAAGAGATCCTTTAAAATATAACAGCCTATTTGTCTTTTCTTATGTGTCTTTAGGTTCTTTAATTTTCCTGGACACTTTTACTAAATGACAAATATACTTAAGTTTAAAGAAGTAATTTCCTCTGGCTGGTATTCCTTCCCTCTTGTCTACTTCAACCTGCAACGAATTCAAAATGCTGCATCTGTGTCTGGATTTTCAATGTCAAACAAAAGATGATGTTTGTCAAGGCACAGCAGAAGCAGAACTTGAAGGATAAGGCTACTATGCAAGGAAATATCTGAATTCTAAACAGGGTGAGGTAAAATAAAAGCAAATTGCATTTACCATTTATATGCCCTAACGTACTTTGAGCCTTCTTTGCGTTCAGAGGCATCATAAAGGTACCTGAAGGCACTGCTATGATGTAAACTGAGGGGTTAACTTGCCCCACGTTGGCTTTCTGGAGGTATCTACTTGACGCAAATATGAAGCATCTCATCCCTCAAAGCTACTTTCCACCTCACTAAAGTAACAGGACATCCACCTGCAGGATTAGTAGGATAAAAAGGCTCTAGGTTGTCAACCATCCTGGCAGTGATGGGTTTTTGTGCCCTATCCTGCAGTTTCAGAGTACAGTGATGTTCACAGTGACAGGGTGTAGCGGTGGGCAGGAAGAAACAATCAAACACATTTTAAATTAGTAGTTCTTGGAAAATGAGGGTGGCTAGGATCAGTTATGATACAGTAATGGAAAACACCAAGCACAGTGAAAACTGGCTGACAGTCTCAAGCTATCATAAAGGGGAAAAACAAAGGAAGTGCTACGAATATAAAATGTGTGCCACATTTATAATGCAGAAAGGGAGGCTTTCATGAGTTAAGCTGATAAAACCTTTCTGACTCAGTAATAGTGGATATTGCAGGTGGTCATAACTGCATTTTCTCCAGCTGCTGAAGTACTACAAAATTATCTTGGACTCAAAGCAGCAAAGCAAATTCACAAAGAAAAAAAGGAGAGGCTATAGCACATTTTTAGTCTATAAAGTTAGAGAAAGACTTAAGAGACTTGTCAAAGAGTTTAGAAGTCATGACTCTAAAACAGCCTCCTTTTCTACTACAAGGGCACTGGGAAACAAACCTAATAAGTTTTTATTGCCAGAGTAATGAGTTGAAAATGGACATGAAACACCTGAAGAACAACTTTTTTTGGACAAAACCCAAATGGTCTGATCGTTCCTTTCCTCTTTTTTCTTGTTTCAGTCTCAGGTTCCCCTTTGTGCAACAGGTGCTGGTAATTAAACCAACGACCTTCAGTGACTGGGGACTTCCCCAAGGACAGAAAGAGTGATGTGCTCTTTGGGGCAACATGAAGGAGCAAGAGGGAACAGAATTTATGAAATAGTTATGGTAAGCTAGCATGATATGTGCTGTAACAAAAAAACACTGTATCAGGTAGAGCTGTATGGCTATAAACACCAAGAGAGAACAGGAAGAAAAAAGATTTCAAACCTACAATTGACTGCATAACTTCTGGAAAGCTGTAAGATTTGTTTTTGTGAAACACCCAACTGCACATTAGGACAGTAGAAGATGGGCCCCGGGCAGAATGGGACCAGCTGCATCTCCCACACACAGGCTGTGTTAGAGCCAGATGGAGAATAACCACAAGAATGTTAAACAAGGAACACGCCGGAGCGAGAAGAAGGTAAACAAGTGTACCAACTTGAAAGAAACAAACAAACAAACTGAACCAACAGGGTAAAGAATAATAATAAGGAAAACATTTCAATTGTTTATAACAATGTTATCAGTGTGGGCAGTAACAATGAATCAGGAAAAAACGTCTCCTGGAGAAGGAACAGTTGGCATTGCTGAAGCCTGATGGGATGACTTCCATAAACAGCCATTGTAAATATGCCAATTATAATCTGCCTGGGAAGATTCCAGTAGTAAAATGTGTGCCTATGGGTGGTGTTAGCAAAGAAGAAAATAAGGCAACAGCCCTCTAAATTAGAGGTTTTAAAACCCCAATTGCTTTGGAATTATTAACTCAGAAGCATATTGTTTCAGGACCACAGAGCCAATACCTGAGGGAGGCAAATACAATGTCCTAAATAACTACACTCTACCTAGCTGAATACAGAGCTCACTGCAGGTATGGAACAATCATGAATATTCACACAAGAAGTTTGACAGTGTAAGTATAGTTAATACTACTATTCTTTTTTGCAGATTTTGCCTTAATTAATTCCTCGAGGATATCTAATTGCCAAACTTGAAACACCCTTTTTTGTACAATGCTCAACAGCATTTGCACAACCTCTCTGATAGGATCAGTATCTACATATACGTTTATAGATCTTGGTTGCTGTGGAGGGAGTTGGGTTTATGGGGTCATAACCCAGTAACAGCTCTCTGGTAGGGTCCCTTAGGGATGAGAAATTGTAGGACACAAATCTATATGTTCTACTCTTAGAGTAAAGCAACCTTCTATAACTAGTGGTGTAAGACCCTCCAAGAAAGTTGTAATCATACACTTCTAGAAGCAAGAGGTGTTGGGTAAAGTGACATACAGGACATTTTTGAAAACCTGGAAATCAATACCTCTGCACAAGAGAGGTCACTGTGAACAAAATACTGCAGAGAGTTTTGATTTTTTTTTTCATTTTTCTTAAGTACACAGAGCCAGAAAAATAATGTTCTTCAGCTTGCTGTATTTCCTATCAGACCTCAGATAATTTAGCAAGAACAACATCAGTGTGAGGAGGATACAAGTGAACTCCAGAGAAGTGTAATAAGGACCCATACCTGGAGGATGAAACATGATAAATCTAAAGGCTCTCAACCTTAACAGTAAGAGTGATTAACTGCTGAAATAAGAGAAACAATGGATTTGGCAAGCCAAATTTTTGCAGTGCAGACTAGCTGCCCTTTTGGAAGGCTTGTTCTAGACAAACACAAATAGCCAGGTTCAGCATGACTGGTTGAAGCTCAAAGGCCAGTGGGACAAAAAAATTCAAATCTAGAAGAGATTGCTATCATTTAGGGAGTTTTGTCCAAGCAACCTAAGCTTCTTGAAAGTGACATGGTTTTTAAATGTTTAGTTCTAGCTAGTCCTTCATCCTGGCCTTAATTAAAATCACCTTCACCCAATTACTGAAAATACATTTCATAACACTTATTTCCATATCTAAGGCTCAAATCTGACACACGTTTGCACTTTCCATTCACATGCAGCAACACTCAACAACTTGGACGGTACATCCAAATGTGATCCCTAATCCTAGAAGTACTTAAGAAGGAGAAATCACATGGTACTATTCTATTATACAGTATCAGCAGTATTTGATTTTGTCAAAATGATGCTAGCTCATCTATTTAGCAAATGAATCCCTGGAAATTTGAATTGGTATCACTGATTTAGAATAAATATTTACTCTCCAACTGCTGAACAATATCCAGGTATCATTCAATAGCTCACTTAACAAGATACTAGGATTTAACAACAAAAAAGTCGAATAGAACATTACCTCAACAGCTTCCCATCCCCACTGCCTGTACTTTGGATCGTGAGTCAGGCGCCACATGTACATGTAGGTCTCTATGACTTCTGGTCGTAGGATGTAATACTTTTCATTTTGTCTTGTAGCAATGGCCTCAACACCACCATCAAATCTGAAGGCTTCTGGTCCCAGTTTCATGCCTAGCCAATATAAAAGCACAGACTAAAATATGGCATTAAAAAAGGTTTTAAATTATGTAACATACCAAACACAAACCCACCAAATTACCAAATCAAACTAGCCTTTTATGTGGCACAAAGCCGTATACCCAAAACCTTATAATTTATGAAAGATGCTGCAGCACTGTTTTTAATATTTTATAAATAATTTGGAGTAGGAGAGAGCTGTTCTTCACCAATGCCTTAAACAGCGGTTACAGTTCGAACAGCAATGCTAACATTTGCATTCTGGAAGACTTCATGTAACTAGCAACAAGTGAAATTTTGCTTAGAAGATGAGGATATTTACTTTTCTGTATCAAACTGGAAAATACACGCTGGGACCTGAAATGCTGCCAGGGTTATTTCTATAAGACGATAAAATCCAAAGAAATTTCCTGCACAGAAATCCACTTTCTTTGTGCAATTCTATTGTTTGCAGCATTGTATCAACAGAACTGAGTGTAAAATATTCTTTTGTGCATGAAACATGAATAATGGCTATACTGATGCATAAATGAGCAGATTCCCGCTCTTACTTGTATTCAGCTATGCAGAAACTAGCATAGTGAAAAAAGCTTGTTAATTACTGTTATGTAACTGTCATGTTAATTACTACAGTGAGGAGACGTGCTTCAGGTGCACAGAAACTCTTTATGTAACAGAGCAGCCATTTTAAAGCAAGGCAGCGTTTGCTCAGAAAGGATGAACAGTTCTCACCATGCTAAAATTTTCATTCAGCTTTATGCAAAAATACCAGTGGCTGCCTTCACGAAGGCAAGCTGCGCAGCCAAACTCTGCAATACGGTACTCACGTGTACGATCATAGGATTCATGGCAAGTCCTGGCAATTTCGGCACCCAGCTCGATGTGATGTCCTGTCTTGTCACTGGGTGCTCCGTCTGCTCCCAGAGCAAACATGCCTCCAGCAAAACAAGTGAGATGTCCCATCTTGTGTTCCAGCAATCCGCCCTTCCACTCGGCGATGTACGTCAGGCCCCCGCTTGACTTTCGGATGAGGTGGGTCTCTATGGCCTGCAAAAGGACGTGATCTCACACCAAAGGTCCATTTGGTAAAGTGCAAAGGACAAAGCTGTCTTGTATGCTGGTTGTTTTTGCTCTGTATTGCCTTGGCTCATAAAATGCAATAGATAATATGAGCCTTCATATGAGAACTTCAAAGTGAAGCCAAAACAAGGCAGATTAACATGCATCAGTAACAATGACTGATTTTGCTTCAACTTTGAGCAGTTTACAGGGTACATTTTACAAAAATGTTGGAAAGACCTACAAAATACACTTCAAATTTTCAATTATTTTATTTTTTCCCCATTCTACATTAAGCAGTTTCAGGTAATTTAACTTTCAATAGTGATTAGCCATCACTTCAGCTTCTGTATTTCCCACTTTAATTCTGACTTAAAGGAGGTGGTTATTGATATAATTTCATGTAAATTATATGCAGTCATAACTCATATTCAAAACACTTGACTCAGTGCGTGCAGTGAATGATGTTAGGCCTCTGAGTCTAGTCCAGTGGATTTCCCCTCCCAGACTGAAATCCTCTATTTATCAGTCAAGAGCAAGGTCTCCCTGAGATCTCTGCAAAAAAAAAAAGACTAAGCAGAATAAAAATACACAAATACAGAGAGAACTGGAAGTTGGTGATGTTATCAATGTATGGTCACTAATTACAAAATGCAGGAAGGCGACCTTCCCTTGTGGGAGGACCAGAATTAAAACAACAGAGGAGATGCAGAAGAGCACATTAATTAGAAGCCCACAAAGAAAGTAAGGTATTAGTCTTTAAAGGGTAATGGAAAGGAGATAAACAACTCTGTCATACATTCAGTTATCCATCAGTGCTCTGGTTGTTCTGTTGAAATCGTAAGATCCAGAAGCAGTACTCAACATGCATTATACAAGCGAAGAACCATTAAAAAGTATCACTACAGGCAACTATTAACAAAAAAGCCAGGATTTAAAAAAAAGTTTTATAAAGAGAAAGTAGTGATTGTAGTTACTTCTCCCCATTTAAGCATTTATAAGGGTTGTTCCTATAAGCACGAAAAATCCTCTTTAAATGAGAAGCATACGCAGAATAATTGTACAATTTTTACATACTGAGTACTTTTTTTTCTACCAAGAACGTCACATTGAAAACTATACTTTGTTTTCCAGTAATATTAGTGCAAAGCACTTAGTAAGGAAGTTTTGTGCCCAGATCCTGAGCCACTATTAGCTCAGAAAACTCCTCCACCCCTTGTTTCCTCCTTGATTGTATGTTTTTAGCTCTAGGTACCTGCTGGAAAACATACCTAAATTTTAAAGCAGAAGTAAATAATGAAAATTCCTGTGCTTTAAACAAATTCTGCTTTTAAAAAATCTTGCACAATTTAATGTATACAAAGAGGAATTAGATGAGAAAGGGGAAAGGTGAGAAAACACACAATAATTTTGTGGGAAATAGCTTTCAGACCTATTTGGGTATTCTAACAACAAGCCACCTAAAACCAAGTTCAGAAAGGAAAAACTTTAATGACATTTCATTTAACCTTTCATCACAGTATCTCCCATCTCACCAAAACAACAGTTCTGACAGCAGGTGATAACTCTACTGGTCACTTAGCTGTTGGGTCAGAATTTATTTTAAAAGTAAACAACTATAAAAATAGATTGATAACTAAATTTACCTATATTGCATGTTTTTTAGAAAGTAATTATGGAAAAACAGAATGAAGTATTACTGTATCTGACAGACATAACAGCATTGATGCACTTTTGAACTATATTAACTAGACCACAGTTGATTCTTGTTGTATAAAAATGGATTTTGTGATACCAATTAGTGTTTGTTGAGTTTTTTTCCCTCTTTTGGTTCAAGATTAAACTTCAGACTAAAAAAAGATGACTTCCTGGTGTTTTAAAATTATTCTAACAAACTGGTGTTAAGAAACTAACAAATTGATGTTGATTGATACCAAGAATGTCACAAAATAAAAATATAATTCCAATTTAAGTACTTCTGTTTAGTAAAGCAAATCATCTCGGTTTTATAAATGGGGCCTACTAAGAACTAGTACATATGTCTATTAAAAGTTTATTATTACGAAAAGCCAGGATTTAAAGCTATTTTTGAGGTAGTTATTAGATATATTACAGACTCTCAGATTGCTTTGCCACACTTTGTGCAATCCTGGGTCCCTGAGTGCGAGATAATACCTATACCAATGTGTATGTCTTTATTAATGGCATGCTAGGTCACTAAGCATTTTTACCTAGACATGACACCTGAAGTTTAAGAGCAGGATGGGAAGGAAGGGTTACGTTCCAATAGGGAAATGCTGCTTGCTGCCTGCGGTGCTCTGGGTGTGTAGTTCCAGCAGAGAAATCAAGTGAGTAAAACAAGTTACCATAAAAGGAGAATATGTAGTATGATGACAAAGATCCACTCAAGTGAAAAGCTCTGGTACAACTGATTCTGAATTTTATACTTAAAATCAATTTATTTTTATTTTGATATAATTATGTACTCACTTCAAGGGACATATTTATTTGAATTGCAGGTCTATTGCAACTTGCTCCCCAACTACAAATAATTCCTTCCTGCACTGTTTTCAGATCAGGTGGAGGGAGGTAGCACCTCTCCCATGAGGAAAGGCTGACAGAATTGGGATTGTTCAGCCTGGAGAAGAAAAGGCTTTGGGGTAACCTAACTGTGGCCTTCCAGTACCCAAAGGGAGACTACAGGGAAGACAGAGAGGGACTTTTAACAAAGGCATGCAGTGACAGGACAAGCGAGAATGGCTTCAAACTGAAAGAAAGTAGGTTTAGATTAGATATCAGAAAGAAGTTCTTTCCTGTGAGGGTTGTGAGGCACTGGAACTTGCCAGGAAGCTGTGGATGCCCCATCCCTGGAAGCATTCAAGGTCAGACTGGATGGAGCTCTGAGCAAGTGAAAGGTTTCCCTGTCCATGGCAGGGGGTTGGAATGCGATGGTCTTTAAGATGCCTCCCAACACACATCATTCTATAAGTCTGTGATATTTATCACTATAGAGATTATTATTTCTTCTTACCGTAATTCTCAATATAAACCAATATACAGTATCTGAAAACAATCAAAAAAGCTGTGGTCTTTGATTAGCTGAAAATACATCACTGATTTGGAGCTGGTACAGTTTTTCTTTTAAGTAAATGGAAATTTCATTTCATTCCAGAATGTATTTCTGCAATTCAAATAGTAATTTATTTCTTTCCATCAAGGTAGGGCAGAGAGACAGTGCAACAGAAAAGGCTGGAAAGAGAAAAAGTGGCTACAAACATACGTTACCAAAAGGAGCAATTGCAGATGCTACCTGGGAGTGGGAAAAAAAAATTGAAACAAAAAAATTGAGACAACCTGATTTGAGGCTGTAGTGGACAAAAAAGGAGAGGGAAACTAAAGGTAAACAAACATTTTACAGATATTTAAAGAAATAAACTTCCTACATGTGAAGCCGGTCTGGCATACAGTATGTCATGTACCCATAAGCTCTCAGAGTCAGAGTAACTTTTTACGGCTGATACAGTTCCTGGCAATTTTACTTTTTAAGCTTTTACCTAAGGCTCTGCTTACAGACCTCAGTGCTATAAAGCCTTCAGCCAAATTACTCTTTTCTCCATCTTGTGGGAAATTATTCCTTCGATGCAACAACTGTATAAATGCTTGAGCACTCAATTAGAAACACTAACAGTCCTTTTTACAGTTTGAATTGTGACTCAAGTGCTCCTTGTATTACTACTGGCATCTTTCTCATGAGTTTGCATGTTAAAATTATGCCCTTGCCTATCTGTCACAGTGAATGAGACGTTAGGAATCGTTTCAGCTACACAATTGCAAATTGCACGTTTGTGTAATCGCTGTTATTGACAGCATAAAGGAGAAACTCTTCAGTTTTTCCGAACCTGATTTCCTCCCCCTCCTGCCCTCTTTGTTAAGGCAATATGTTTTGTGTTCTCTGCTTATCAGCCTGTTTCTTAACCTATATATTATACTGCCAGTTCCTACCCTTGCAAAACTAAGCAGAACTGGACCCTCCTAATAAAAAACCATTCTCCTTCATTCAGTTCTTCACTTCTTTAAGCTTTTCACACAGCTTAAATGATGTCTTCACCACGTCCTTCATCCATCCCTGACTTGATTTTGTGATTGCAAAGTCCTTCATTTACCCTTTGAGTTGTTTAAAACATATTGTTTATAGGGAAACACAGAAAACCCAGAACTGAATCATCTCACTGTTCAAATGAGCTAAAAACTAATCAATAAGCTTATTTTTACAGGTGTTCTCTTGGTGGATTACACTGACAGGTAACAAAAACACTAACTGAGCTGCCTGCAGAGCACAGATGGAGGCTTCTCAGGAAAAATGATCTGCTCCTCAAGGCTGCTCAATTCTAAATAAATATGTGCCACAGAAGTGTTAACTCTGCCGAAGGAGCTGAAATAACAAATTACAGATCTCAAACTGCAATGTGATCCCACAGTTCTGCTACCTCTAGCTCTTAGGCATTTTACCTTTCCTTTTGCAGTATCTTCTTAATTATGATTAATGAATTTCAATGATTACTGCTGTTTTAACAAAACCCAGGTGGTTTCATTTCCCACCTCAAGATGTCACTGTAGCTGGAGATAAAACTGCCCTGCAAGACAGTTCCATATTTCCATACCTTAATAAATTTGAAACTTCAAAAATATGATTCTATTTCTAAATTTCAAGGGTTTATAATGTCTGTTTTGGGGATAATTACAACTCTGTAGGCATCTTCATAACAAAGCACCATAAATTATCTCAGTTCAAACTTTTAATATATTTTTCTTCCCCTAGGAATTTTTATAAACAGTATTTTGATGATTTGAAGCAACAGTGAGGATGAAAGAGAATTCTACCATGTAGTATTTCCAATAATTCCAAGATGTATAATTTAAATTGTTTACTTATTTATTTTAATATTTACAGCTTGCACCAGTACATTTTATTGCTTTGGAACGGCTCACAGCAGCAGGTCAGGATTATCGTGGGTTTATATTCTGTGAGTTAAATTGTCTGTTTTCTTGTGACTTTGTTACTTCCATTACATTTTCTTTGTTGAGTTGATCTAATACTTTTCTTTCTCAACCTTCACAATTAATCAAATTTATCCTTTACTGAAAATTCCAATGAGCTCATTACAAAAATTTTATTGCTGGAATAGGAAGTTCAAGCCCTTGTTGCAAATAATTTAAATATTTCTGCCAGAGAAAAGGGGCGTCTTATCCTGAGGTCCTCACTGCTTACTAAACTGAGCTTTAAAAATCAAAACTGAAATCTGAACACAGAACAGCTTCCATTTGTTTAAACACAATATATAAGAAACATTTTGAAAGCACTAAACCACTTACTGCTTCGGGACTTTAGACATGTTACGTAGACAAGCTTACATGTGCAATGAAATATGAGTGCTTATAATGGAGGTACATAAATTTTTAAAATGGAATCGCTGGCAAACATTTTACTACTATTTAACATTTAACCATTCATCTGATCCCTAAAAAGATGATTAAGTTCTAGGGGAAAGCTGACAATTTACTTTTGTCTGAAAATCACTATTTTTTTCCCTCTATGGATCTATTAGTGTCCCTCAGAGCACCAGTGCTCTAGCACTAAATGTACTAAATGCTCTATGTTACCAGAAGGATAAATTTATCCATATTTTTAAAACAGTATTAATGGTGGTGGCATGAAATCAAGTCAAGTCACTCTCAAAATGTTACATTGTGCATGTTCTGAATACTCTAGGATAAATATCTGTTGGTCCTGACAAGTTTTTTTGTTATTAGAAAAGGAAGGAAAAATAGCATGACTAGTAAGGACATGGCTGCTCTGAGAGAGCAAAACCATGAGCAAAAACCATATAATTTTTCTCTAGACTTTTCGAGTTAAAATCCTACTTAAAGACTTGTAACAATATTATAGTTTGTTGCTGCTCCTGACAGTCCACAAATATGCTAAAATTTGAATGAATACTTTCTCTGGTCCAAAACTTAAGACACTGTGCAGTTATAAGTAAATTATTAACAATTAAAAAATCCGCAGAAGCCTGTCTTTAGCCTTTATGCTTTTTATAAGCAACTGTAGAGTTTTGAAATTCTTGCTAAAAGGGGAAATACAGTGAAGAGAATAACCAGGAGCAGTGAGTCCTCTGGACGTTCTCATCTGCTAAGTGTAATGAATCTTGTGTTCCTACATAACGCAGCCAACACTATCGCTACGTGCAGAACACCAGTGCAGCTGGGTGATAAATATTTTAAACATGACAGCTGACAAAACGGCCTGTTTATTAATTTTATCACATTTAAGTTACATTCAGTTAAGTTGTCTCCTGCCTCCTACACCAAAAAAAACTCCCAAAACAAAGTATGCAATGAGAATGCTGGGTACCAACTGTTTCATTCTAAGATGGGCTGCTATTGCAGCATCCTGCCTGCCCCTTTATGTATTTTCTTCAATGCCAAGAAGTGCTCATGTATTGAATGTTCAAGTCATTAATCATTTTTAGCTTTACTCAGCATGACAAACCATTATATTTGAGTTGTTGCAGTTCTCTCATTGTCCACATCAGTTATGCAGTTTCTAAGATCACTACGATCACAAAGCAAACCACTTCAAGCAGCTTAATGGAGACTGCAGTCAGCACAAACCAGCCACCACACTGTCACCTCAGTTAAACAGATCCTCATGAAACTCCAGAGATGAAAAAGGCTTATCTGCCAATATCATGTTTTCCCTTTGCTAACAACACTTTGTTTTCCCTCTCCTTTCAATGAGAAAGGAGTCTCCATGGATTTGTTTTATTTATCTGAAAGGCTGAAATCAAGTGCTCTGAAAAATATTCACTACTTAATGCTGATAGCTAAATATACCCCAAATCCCCCAATCAAAATCAAAGCTTCCTTTGCCAGTGTGCAAACTGAGTATATATCAAAGCTAGTCTCCAAAGTTAGCAACGTGCCAAAAAAAAATTAAAATCCCCAAAAAAGTAATTCTATATATTTTCTGTCTGAAGACTCAAAATCCTGAGGCAAAAAACTACTTTTTCCCCTTTTGATACCCACAGAATTTTACTGCATTTACAGCATTGCTTAATTGTGCAACCCAGCCTAGCAGCAATTTGTGGAATGCTGTTGAAATCTGGCAGAGTGGCTGTGGCACTGCTTCTCAACACGTGTTCTTCTTTTGGCCACTTCCGTTGTTTCCACTTCCATGTGCTATGTTCTGCAGAAATCACTCGTCTTTTTGTTAGGATCTTTGGAGCAGCTGTTACCCAGTAAGAAAGAGTACACAATCTAAATGACTAAAGTGAACTAGTTACCCTGACTCCGGGTAAAACTGCAGAGAGCAGCTGCTTTACCTCACTGAAACCACAGGGCCACCGAGGGCTGCACTGAACTGAGCTGCTTGGGAAGCGCTGGTGAGGGATTCTCCCCTTCCCTGTGAAGTTTTTCTGGGATAGGCTGCCATTCTCTTTACAGCCTCTTGATATGCTACTTCTCCAGAAATACACCGAGGAAGGGATGAAGGCAGCATCAGAGAGAGAGAATAAGTATATATAATATGCAGAAAGATTGCAGAAATGGCCATAAATAAATGTAATGGGAAAAATTGGAAACGATACCTGACCATCAGACATCAAGTGTGAGACAACCTATTTACAGCAATAGAGGGAAAACTGCCCTTCAGCTTAGAAAATGAGGGCTGACACATTTAAGAGCGGAGGATTTGATGCAGTTGCTTGTGACACTGCTGTTGCTAGACTAGATGTAAGTGAACCCACAAGGTCCATTTTTGCTCTAAATTATCATGTTCTCTTCTAAACCTACTCAATTGTGTCTCAGAGATCAGCTTGTTAACTGAGAAGAGTGGGATGATTCCTGTCCTGGATACTGGCAAAGAGTGATAGATTGTTCTACTGGCAGTTATATCCTCAAAATATAGCCAAAACCTGAATACACATTTGTTCTGTTACTAAATGTTGCATGCTATCAATTGAAACGAGTTTAAGAAGATCTCTTACTTCATGTATTATGTGAAGCAGGACATTATTTGTATTACTTTTCAAAAGAGAAAAAATAACTTAGATTAAAAATACATTCACTTGTCTTTTTGTGTGATTTCTACAGTTATGAATCCCTCTGATGGCCTTATACATTCATACTATGCTCTGGTATTCAAAACAACACTATCTTGGTCCCTTTTCCCATTAGAAATAAACTCTTTAAATGGCTTCAGTCATTTATGCATCTTCATGGCAAGCAGAAGCAGTTTTTAAATCTAGTCTGACATCTTAGTTATTGCTTTTAACTCAAGCCATTATATAATCTGTAGGTGATACAAAAATTCTAATGGAAAGCATTCCTTTTTTTAAATATGATTTACAGAACAATGTGAAAAATAACCCCTAAGCTCTATCGAAATAGATTGCAGCTTTTCACAGTGAACTATATAACTCACTATATATTTTCATTTGTGGTTTCCGGATAGCAGACAATATTGAATTAGGCATCAAACCTTCACATCACTCTTTCAGAATTTGGTGGGTATGTGCTGGACTGAATGGCCAGGAACAATCACACTGTTCCCTTTGGCATACTCTGAAAAAGATTCTGAGTGCTGCGGGAAATTTCTCTAAGAAAATACAAAGCAGACTCAGAATGCCCAAACCATGCAGCCTTAGTCACAAAGAAAGACTGCAGCTTGTGCAGACACTTAAATCAGCTTTAATTTAGATAAGTAATGGATCGATAGCAATGAAGCCAGTATCAGGATGGATTTCAAATCAGGATAGTTACTTCAATGAAGAACCTGGCATCTCAGTCATCCTGCAGTTTCTGTGAGGCTGCAACTTTGCTGCTGCTTTCTGAACAAGCTACTTTACAACATCAAGCTGCAATCCCTAATGCTGCATGTACACTTCCAGCTTTGGTACAGATGTACCTCAGTACAGAAAAGAGACAACAGGAATGCTATCAATCAGAAAATACTGGAAACAGCATTCAGCCAGCAGCATAAGGAAATCTGGTTTTAGTCAGGTCCTCCCAAACACTAACATTCTGGTCAGACATGATGATTGGACTGCTTCAGAGCTAGTACTAGTAAAAAATATTAAGGAAATAGGTACTTTAAAACAGTCATATGCAGCAGAGCTCAGACTCTGTCATTGGTATTGTCACATTCGGTGATGCTGCTGAACAGGCAGTTCTGCTGCTCCAGCTGAAACCCAAGCAGGGAGAACTGGTTCTGTAGTGTGGGGACTGTCACCACTTCTGCTCCCTGCTGGGACCTCAATAAAACCTGATGTTTTTAAACCAGTGGAAGTAGAAGGTTAGAAGCAGCTTTGAGGTGCTTCAAAATGTCTTCCGTGGTAAGATGAATTGATAATTTCACACACTTTGTTCTCTCAGTTTGGCTGCCAACCCAATGGCTGAGCTATTACAACAACACTGTTCTTATGTTATAGCCTCAAATGCACTCAAACCTAATTTAAGATCCACCTTTTGCTCTGAAGTTGAAACCAGGCTAGCAATGAAAATGAGGCTGACTGTATCCAAATCTGCACTTACAAAATTAAAGGCGAGATTTCCTTAGCAGAGGATATCTTGGTTGTCAAATTCACAACCACCAGAGATCACACCCTCCCTCAAATCTTCACACTTGACTTTCCTCTCTAATGAAAACAAAGATGGTTGCAATAAGCAACCACGGTTGTATTTTTTAATGCCACCACTTCTTGTGTATGGGAAGTAAAAGGAGACTTACAACTTCCCTAGAGATAGTGCATTTCCAGATATATGAAAGAATAAGCAGATATTGCTTAGCATCTCAAAGCCTTGTCTACAGAGGCACTGTAGATACACACAGTTAATAAGAGATAAAAGTCCTGGCCCTAGACAGCTTCCAGACAAAACAGATGAAAGGATGGGGGAAAAAAGAAGTAATATTATCCTCTTTTTTAATATATATCTATATATATGAAAGCAAAGAACTGAGAAAATAGGTTATTTGCCCAGGATTGGAAGGAAAGCCTATAAATATGAATTTAAACTGAATACCTCCCAAGTCTCAATCTGGTGTCACAAACCCATTATTTCTCCCAAAACAGCATATTAAGGAAATGCCATAAATAACAAAGCAAAGTGCAGACCAGCAGGATCATAAAGAAAACACCACATAGAAATGAAAGTATGAACAGTTCTGATTTTATAAAACTTTCTCTTGTGTCCAATTCGGCTGTTTCGCAGAACTTGGCAAATATAAGCTCTTGTGCCAAAAAGTCATTGTGAAACAACCCCCCTATTTTCATTTCTAATTATCTACCGTAATACATTGATCCATGTGTGGACCACAGTCAAAGCACTTTTCATGGCTGAAACACATGAGAGAATTGAAACGCAAGACAGGAATTCCCTCCTGGATATAAAGGAAAAGGACAAGACTAATATATATCTAGAGAAGACTCAGGAAAAAGAGTTGAGTGTCTATCTGAGAACTACTTGTAGATGCATTTTTTGTTGCTTATTTTATACTTGTGTCCTCCAGAGACAATTGACTATATTGCAGTTTAAAAAAAAAAAAAAAAAGTTACACTTCAAAATTCTCCTCTTTCCCATAGTATCTGTATTCTTCTAGCACTTCTATTCGAAGAAGTGTCTTTAAAAACAGAAACTGATTCTTTAAAAAAACACCCCGTGGTGGCAAATAACATAAATCTCTCATATTGTCCTCAGAGCCTGTCTCTTTAGTATTACTATAGATTAGATTATTATGGAAAGGAAGATTTAAATGTCTTATTTACCTGAACAGCATCATAATACATTTTCTTGCCATCTTCATCTGTCTTGTCTGACATCAGCCACGCCTTGAGCAGATATTCATAAAAGCTATCCCCAAGCCCTCCAATGGAGACATGATCTTAATAGGGAAGAAAGAGATTGAACAGTAATTTCATCTTCAGCCAGGACAATAAAATACAATTACAGTTTGAAACAGTGTATTTAAGAATCTATTTCTACAACATCTTTAATAAACATAAGCCTGGAACCTCAGGAAGAACTTTACTGGTATATACAGAGAATTATTTCTTTTATTGCCATATTTTTAGTTTAGCTAAAGCACCATAGTTATTTAATATCCACAATGTGCCGCAGGAGATCATGGCAAAGAAAAAACAATTTATACGTGTTCATTCTAATTCATGTAGTCTATTCCATACAAAACCCTGTTAAACTAAGTTCTTTTTCTTATTCTAAAAAGAGAAAAAAAGTAGAAGGTGCTCTCTGATTTGATAAAGGCTTTCCCTTCTTAATGTGCAGGCATTGCTCTTTTAGTCACTAACTTTCCATTTAAGTCACTTGATAAAAAAGGCTTTTAGCTCCTCACTGCAGAGTTGAATTTCAGGTTATTTAGTGGCATTTCTAAAATGCTGAGCCATATGTTTAAAAATAATACTACATTTCTGAACATCTGACTGCTCTCTGAACTCAGCAGCGGTTTGAAAGGAAAAAAAAGGACTTCATCACATTTACAGAGGATTGCTCCTGTGACGCTGCTTTATTCTGCCCTATGCTTACTATGTGAAACAATTTGGTACTACAGATGCTGTGATTATTCAATTGCACAATTAGGACGTGACTCTGTAAACACTAACACCACGCAAGCCAGTCATTCGACATCAGTTGCACCAATGATATGAAATTTAGTGATGGTCTCAGCTGCTTGTACAAGATTGCACCCACTTGCTGTCCAGGAACCAAAAAGATTCTTGGCAAAATTTTGATGGGTTATTATGATTTCAGCATAGATCCCTTAAATACATGAAATACTACAACTATATATACATGTAAAGTGTTTTTCTAAGCTCCATTAAGTTAAGAACAGTAGCTAGGTTTGCTTTTGAACCTTGGTGCTGCCTGGTAAAATTAAGTGATTTGGCATTTATCGAGTATTCAGTGAAAAATTCTCAAAGTGCTTTACCAGGACTACTCCTTTATAGCTGTCAATTTTACAGCAAAGGAGGGATCTCCTAATTCCACTCAAGAAATCCAGGATGGAGATGTTGTTACATAGATCACACAGCAAGTCCCTGAGTCATACCACAAAATTCCGGCCATGAGAAAAGCAAAGAAAACCTGCATGGGATGATCCGGACTCACAAAGCGAGATGCAGAAGGGTTAGTGGTACTGAGCTCATACTTCCTGACACCTAACTCTGATCTTAGCTTCAAAGTTATGCCCCTGTTAGTGGAATTCAAAAGAACACAGAGAATTTATTTTTATACTGCTTTATATCTTCTCTCCATGGAAAGCCTCCTTTCACCTTCCAGACAGGTTGCAAAGACATGCAAATGTAGAAGATACATATTTGTCTATTTGAACTATATTAACAGTGTCCTTTTCCTCCACCAGCCTGTGACATGCAAAAAATAATTTTCTGAAAAGATAAGTTTTCTGAACGTATCCTGTCCCTTTGCCTACCAAACATATTCTACTATCAAACCTGGGTTTCAAATGGCTTGTTTTTCCTCTCCATCCTCTTTCAAATGAGATACATTGAAATTTTGGGAAGACTACACCATTTTTTAATTAAATGTTCATGATCCAAAAGGAAAAGAGGTTTCTTAAAACAACGGAAACATTTCCTATGATCAGAGGCTGATCTTTTGAACAGCAGCATTTAAATGACCTTTACAGTTTCCTAAATAAATTACCATAGAAACCTCTGACATTTGCAAACTAAATAGCACAAGCAGAGTTTCATCAATAATAAGCCCTGTTATTATATACATTATTGCAGTAGACAAATCCAATTGACGCATGCTGCAGCAAATCACTGTCAGTTTACTGTCAAAATAACAAGGGCTAAATGAATTTACAGGAACAATGGCAGAGATCCAGCAGTGGCCTTCACAGCTACAGCACTGCTGGAGAAGAAATGTACAGAAACCATTCCTCCCTCCCCACTTGATGTTTGAGAGAAAATATTTCTGTCTTGTACCAATTAAGGGTCTTGGTTGCTTGGTTTTTTTCCTTCTGTTGTAATCAGCTGAAAGCAGCCTAGAATAGCAATCTCAAATAACACATCTTTCAAGTCTCACATTCTGATCTTCTCTGTGGGGAAAAAATTAGTTAATCAGTGTTGGTGAATGGAGGCAACTGACAAGGAAGAGATGCAGCAAGATGGAACTTGTCTCTGCTGCTTCAGCATGCCAGGGACAGACCTGCATCAACATCCACGCCCATCATTCACAGGCACAGGAAGCTATTTATTTGTCAACACTGCATGCTGTTGGAAAGCAAAGCTCGTGTGCGCTATAAATTTTTCTGTGCACACCAACAAAAACTGGCATTTCGTGTGAAGGAGGAGTGCTTAAGATGCAAATATATTAGAAATACAGAAATAACAGAGGCCATAAGGCAGAATAAGTGTTTTGACTGCTTTAAAATATATAAGGCAGAACCACTAACAGCCTCAGCCACTAGAAAGTTCTGCTCTCATGAAGCATCAAAAAGCTGCTTCTGTGGCTAACAGAAGCCAAGAAAGGAGTTAACTGGACCTGGCTCACAGGTGCTGAGATTGTCTCTAACCAAATGCAGCGCCTATGGCTGTAGGAGCAACATTTCCACTGGGAAATGTAAGGAAGAAAATAATAGAAAGACACTGAGTTGCATGAATAGGATGGTGGCAGACTGAACCTAAGCAGAAAAAGCGGAAAAAGCAGTAAGGTCTCTAGAATCATGATCCTGCACACTGTGCAGGCTTTTGACATGTGGAGATCAGAGAAAGCAACGAACAACAAGAAAAGGCTCATTCATCAGGAAGGGGCTAAGGACTTCAAGTAATTCAAGTACTCTGTACTCTTTTCCTTCTAATTTTGCTATCTTCAGTACTGGTTCCAAGAGGATTAATGCCATGACACATTTCTGTTTAGTTTTCTTCCTCAGTTGGTGGCATTAAACTTCAACAAAAATCACAGCTGGTATTAACTAGAAAGACTTGTCTTATTACTTTTTTTTCCTTCAGTGGAGGCACACAACTCTGAAAATGTGGAATTTGATTCAGACAAGCTGATAATGTTTCCTGACACAGCTAGTTCAGAGAGCATTTTAGATTTTTGAATAAGAGACTTCTGTAGTCCACAAATTCCTTTCCAAGGTCATACATATTCATACATTTTCCTGCTTCCACAAGCCACACTGAAAGCTCAGAAAAAGTGTATTAAAATACAGCAAGTAAGATTATTATTCATATATTTGTAGTATTTTTTACATTTTGTAGACTCTCAGATACAAAGTGAGTTTCTGTATGTTATAAAAGTTCTTTATAAATAAATAAATAAATATATATGTAAAACATGTAACAGTGACTGAAAGAAGTTAACGACTGCAAAGAGCACACTGATAGACAGGTCATAGTACCAAAGAGTTCAGCTACTTACGCTGGCCCCACTGGCCACTGCTGGGATTCAGGTAGTTGGGGTAAAGGCCCTCTGGTTTATCCAGTCGATTTAGAACTTTTCGGATATTCATTACCTAGTGGAAGGTACAAAACACTGAGCACCGATCCATTTTCCCCACAAAATACAAGAGTGTAAATATGCCTAAAAACAAGCCCCCTGATCTTATTCAACACATACACCCAAACACTTCTATGCAATCATATCACTATTGAAAAGGCGGGTATCATCATGCAAACAAGTTCCTGAAAACCTCTGGAGTTTCTGTGTCAACTGTCAGCAGTGAAACAACGTAACAGGAGCAAGCTCCAAAGTTCAGGACTTGCCATGCAGAGTATCCTCATTCTCCACAGGATACTGAAATTCACTGAGGCTACCTGCCGTAAGTAAGCTCAGCTACATCAGCATTATATTCCTTTTATACCTAAATCAGAAATGCTATTAAATACTAAGCTTATCACCTAGTTCAGATGTGGAAGTGAACTGTAAAGGAGTTTTGCCTGCAAAGGAGAGCACGGCTGGAACTGACTGAGCTTTATACAACCAGCTTGCCCAGCAGCAGGGACCTAGGCAGCCCTGAGCGCTCTGCCGGCACTGCTAAGGAGCTCACTACAAATGAGATGCCCGGGGAAACAATTACAGTCCAGATGCTCAGCAGCTGGAGCCATCCAGCAGCACAATCCACTGCAGAGCACATGAAATGAGTTATACTGAATTTTAGAATTCACAGAAAAAGCAAATGTTGCAGCTTGGGAGAATGAGGATCCTGAGCACTGCAGGCCAGAAATTGTAACAAAAAGGTACTGACAGCTTCATTATAAACCCCTGAATGCCTAGAGACCCAGTGAAGTAGCTTCTGAAAGAGAAGATAAATTAACTTATGCCAAGCTGCAGAAGGATTTCTGTTGTGGTACACAAACTGCCTCCTGCATCTTGATACTACTCATTGCCCAAATGCAAGCTGCAATGAGTCCTAGACCCCAATTAATGAGTTTTTCTATGAATACTTCCATGCAAAGCTTATTCCAGTGTTTCTTTTTCGTTATCAAGTGTACCAGCCCTGGAATGGTTTGCCTCAGAGGCCTTTGGAATTGCAATCTCTAAAGGGTTTTAAGAACAGCTTACATAAACAGATTTCCAGCATCTTGCAGCTAGAGCAGGATGCTAGAGCATGTGTAGGAGAACCACAGGCTAGGATTTTTAAGATACGCACTTTCATTGTCTCTTAGTAGAACAGATGTTACACATTAAATTACCATAAAAGTCAAAAGAAAATTAACTTACGTTGTCAATTTGTTTCTGGCTATTCCTCAGTGCTGCCACCCCCTCCCCATCCACTCCCCCTCTCCAGTTCAAATTTAAGAGAAATTGTCCTTAAATTTACCCCTAAATACATGAAAATTGCTAGGAGTTTGCTTCACAAAATTTATTCCAATGCTGACAATGGTATTGCAGCAAAGTCACTGAGTCCTTACCCAACAATAATTTTAGATTTGACTATTGCTTTTAGACCTACTGCTAAACATTTGGAGTCTCATCAATAATTAGATTATTACGTCGGTATCAGTTTTAGCGAACATGGGGCAGCTGCAGTAAGCATACAAAATCAAAACAAGTCTAAGTTTGAATTAGGAAATAAAAAGAAGATATATGATAAAATGTATTATGAAGAACAGGACTTGCTGGCTATTAGTATATCAAAAAGCAAAGCAAAATTGTTCAGGTGGGAATTGAGGGAAGGAGGAGTTCTTTCCATGGCTCATGTAAATAAAAAGTATCCAGAAGACAATGTTATCAAATTTTGGAAGAATTAGTATGCACAACAAGTGTTTTGTCTAAGCATTTTGTTTTTTTTTTTCCTTCCCTGAAGAGAATTCAAAGTATATTTCTGATAGGTCGGTGCAACGGAAGGGCTTTCTGACCTCACTGACAGCACTGATATTATACAGCATTTTGAAGAATAAACTTGATGAAATCACCATGGTGCTTTGCTTTCTCTAGACATCAATTATTATCCCGAATATAATGTCAGGTTTTGTTTACACCCCATTAAGTAAAGAACTGAAGAAAGCTCTACAGTCTGATTGTTTAATGTGATACTAATTTAGAACATAAACAGAAATTAAATGTTTTATGGGGCCATATACAAGAACATACATCAGAATAATTTTGGAAGAGATTTTTGACTTTTTAATACAAAAACATGCCAAGGTGATTAGGGAAAATGTGACAAATGCTTACGACTGAGGAAAATCCAAATCTCTCCCCATTCATATTATGAATATATTACGAATATGTGATTTTCTTTTATAACATGATTTTGACAGAGCAGTCTAACCTTTTCAGCAAAGACAGGGTTTCCAGACAGGTGGCTCAAATGTACAAACTCCAGATGCAAAGTCCCAAATTCTGCCAAAATGCTGCTTCCACCAGAGGCCCACGGCCAATTTCGACCAATTCCACTAAGATGGGGGGAAGAGAAAGAGAGAAAATAATCATGAGCATCTATAAGGCAATGCTAATAAAATATAATAGGCAGTATTATATTGTTATACTGAGAAGATAATTAATCTACAATGTACTTAATATACATGTAAGGAGCCATGCTTCAGCAGCCTTCCATGATTTCACCACAGGACCTCGAATCATTTCAGTACAGCTTAGGCTGTGAAGTTGCTTCTTGCAACAACCCAATCTTTTAGCTCACAAATGACTGCATTACACTTATCACTGTAACAGTGTTTCATTGCAGAGTATGATGTTTCAAGACATGACAAAAAAACCACATTCGCATACTTCATCTGTTTTCCCCTGTACTTAACACAGCACTCTCCAATTCTAACTCTAATTTCTACTTTGTTTATTAACTTAAAATTGTTTATTAACTTAAAATAATGCATATCCACAGAATAAGCTTTAAGTTAAAAGTATTGCATGCAGCACATCCTTCTTAATACATGAGAATTTAATAGGGTAGGATAAGTACGTATTGTCTGTCTGGGCACTCTTACCGGGATGAGTAACTTCAGTTTTAATTACGACCTAAAGATACTTCACACCAAAATTAATCTTAGGATTTGTGTTGAGAATAGAGAAAAACACATTTATTACTTAATCCCCACTAGAAACTAATGCTGGTTGAGACTCAGGACGGCAAGTCTACTGAAGTTTTATTACGAAAAGGTGGCTTTGTTTTTTCCCCTTGAAATTTCCAACAGCAATATTCAGAAAAAACCCCTGAACTTAAAGAAAAGCCAGGCAATGTTCCAGAGTATCTAGGTGAATAATGACATATTAGATGGGCATATTATTAGGATGAATGTTACATATAAACACAGTTATTGGGTACTGGAATGTCTTCCTTATTTCCAAGTTGTAAACAGCATCATACACAAATGCATCCATACATAAATAAAATTTTAATTTTATTTTTACACATAAGCAGCCACTACAGTCATCAATTAGCAGTTGAAAATAGGGTATTCTTCCTGAGTTAAAATGTGACTCAAAAAAACCAAAACCAGGAAAAAAACCAATAAATCATGATGGAAGTTCTCAGATATGTTAAAAACTCTTCTTCAAAAGATAACTGAAGTTTAACCAATACATGGAAATTAAGACTCCATTAAATCAATTTCCCCACTACCTATGTTAACATGGTATTTTGAGACTTCTACCAGACACAGAAAATAAAACCAAGTCATTAATCTTTAAAAGCAGAGAGAAGGCACAGAGAGCACAAAGGAAAGAGATCTAATGAGGCTCCCCTGGTTGACCATAAAGGAGCAAGCGCCTGGGATGCATGGAAGTCCTCTGATATAAATAATTGCCCAAAAAGTGTTTCTAATCTTCATAGCTGCAGACCAAAATCAATGACACAATTAAATCAGGGTACTGCGAAGATGCACACAATCCTAATTTGATATGGTATTTGTGTGACTGAAACAGAACACAAGTTTTATGAGATATTAATATCTCATTTTAAGATCTGTCTTACAAAGATTAGTGTACTTTTTTCATAGTGAAGAGAAACCCATACCTGGTTTACGAGCTGTCTGCACTTCAATCTACTGTGGCTTGTAATTTTTTTGAACGGTAACATAAAAGCATCAGATATTACAGAAAATAGGATCAAGGTGAGTACTGCAGACAAAATGTCTGGAAACCTCTTCTGTACAGTCTGAAGAACTTACAGACTGGTTATTCACCCAGGAACAGACCCCATCTCTGGTACACACTATCTCAAGTTCTAACTGCTGACTTCTAGATGAAATTATTGTAGCTTGTTTCCAAGTCACCCAGATTAAAAGAGCTAACATAAAGTTCACAGGAAGAAAAAAAAAAACCCTCAGAATTTTGAAAAGTTACCATGTTATGGTGCAAATGGAAAAAGCACACATGCTTTTTTCTATCAAGTTTCTCAATCAATCTCAAAGTGAAAACATCGAGCTGTTCTTGCAGCAAGGCATCAACCAAAATTGACAGAAAATGTAATAGAGTCCCTACTTGCACTCCACCCCAGTGTCTGCTGATATCAATACAACCTGCCAGAACACTTTGACGTAGTGTGTTTTGTTAACAAGGAAACAGCTGTCAAAAGGTTTTCTGCATGGAGCAATGTGTTTTGCCATGAGTGGAAAATTCTTCTTGTTCAAATATGGTTTGAAAATTACAAACTTGCATTCTTTACTCTTAATGCAAAAAAAAGTAGAAATAAACATCTATGTTACATCTTATATACTATTTAATGTAGCTTTCATTTTTTTCAGTTGGGTCAGCTGGTTAGAAAAAAAAGGCATCAACATATTTCTGGTAAATCTGCAAAATAACAAGTTTATGTGTTGGTTTAGTCTCAGACACGAGCCCTGTCAAAACTGACAAGTTCATTTCAGTAAGTGGCAGAACCCAAGATTTGCACTTCAGTCCCTCAACTGTTTTTCATGCAACCTTCAGCTATGGATGTCTGGTATTCTCTCATATCATAGAATGATTTGGGTTGGAAGGGACAGTAAAAATCATCTGGTTCCAATCTCCCTGCCATGGGCAGGGACACCTTTCACTAGACCATGTTGCTCAAAGCCCTGTCCCACCTGGCCTTGAACACTTTATGCCACAGCTTCTCTGGGCAACCAATTCCAGTGTCTGTCCACTCTCACTTTAAAAAATTTCTTCTTAGTATCTAATCTAAACCTAATGTCTTTCAGTTTAAAGCCATTCCCCCTTGTCCTATCACTAGCTGCCCTTGTCAAAAGTCCCTCTCAGCTCTCTTGCAGACCCCTTTAGGTACTGGAAGGCTGCTTTGAGGTCTCTCCAAAGACTTCTCCAGGTTGAACAGCCCAGTTCTCACAGCCTGTCTTCATAGGAGGGGTGCTCCAACCCTCTGATCATCTTCATAGCATATCTTTCATCTTTGGGAGCAATTTTCCATACTCCCTCACACTAATTGGAACACTCACAGTAGTGCTTCTGATTACATTTAACTCCATCCTTATTTTAAGATGATAGTCCAGTGTGCACTATGCAGATAGTCAGTTCCTCAAGAGACATTACTAGAGACCAGGAAATACTCAACAAAGCTTTTAGCATACAAAATGTGAGAGATTTCACATTCTGATCATTTTTGATTGGGAAAGTAGACTTTGACTTTTGTTTAACAGTATCTTGGCTTAAAAAAAAAAAAAGGAAATGAAGAGGGTGCTCTTTTTTCAGCCCTGCCCTCTCCACCCTCCAAATCCTAAATATTGTATACTTTTAAACAGCACAGAACTTTAAAAAGAGAGAACCTGAACAGAACAAACTAAATGGAAAAAGACATCTGTGTCAGGGATTATAAACAATAAGTACATTTATAAATTACTTGAGGTGCCCTAGAAAATAATATGCAATAAATAGAGTAATAGCTCAGTAAATCTTAATAACTAGGCATAGTAACATACTAATTTCTGCCCATGCATGAGACAACATAACCAGTGCTCCCAACTCAGACATTTTTCAAGCTCTTCACCCTTACCATTATTAGGGTGAACAAAAACTTCTGCAAAGTTACAAAAAGCAATGCTAAGTACCATTTACTCTTCAGCCATAAAGTCAATGATGGATATCTCATTACTCTTCAGTTACGAAGTTATGCGCTGGCTTCCTGAAGTCTTGAGATGCAAACCTGAGTCTCTGGTGAAAGGTTTTATTTCTACTCCCAAATTTTAGCAAACCTACGTAATGTTGCAAGTTCCTATATGGTTTTTTTTCTGGGGGTGCCCATTACTTAAGTCAAGAAACTACAGCAGCAATCTGAACCCAAAGAATGATCAGGGCCTTTGGAGGATCCTCAAAAGGTGGTTTATGACTCTGTGCCAAACTTACGTGCAGATCACTCCTCCCAGTCAAAGCAAAAACTGTAAAGCATTGAAAACTTTTTGCATCTTTTCACTCAGTTTAATAGTTTAATGTCACAAATGTCTTGTAAGGTGACAAATGCACTTTTCAGAAAGAGATGGAGGACAGCAAAGGGGGCCAGGTATGATACTCTTTATATTAGTTGCTTTCCTTTATCTTGCTTTCTTTTTCTAACTTACTTTGCCCCTGATTTTTTCAATTTTTCTTACGTTGATACTCACTACAACCTGTACTAAGTGTCAGCCATCTACTGACATCAGAGTTAGAAACAAAACTCCTACTATACACTTCAGGAAGGAAAGAGGGAAGGAGACACACTACTCAAACTACTTTGAAGATCCAGATGAGTACTAAAATAATTTCAGTTTATAGGATACTATTTTAACCTATCTCAAACCACTGTGTCTAAAACTGTATATTTCACACTGCATAAAACACACAAAAAATTTCTGTAACATATTCATAGAACTTTAGGACTTATTATAACTAGTATTATGTAAGTAAGACAAATTTGAAGTGAGGATCTCTATCAGAGAAGCAGGATCAGCACTGGTTTATATTATTTCTTACTGATTTCATAAATTTTGTTTCTGAACACTGGGTGCCAAAGAATCTGAAAACCAGTGTTCGTAATTCTACTGTCATTCATTCTTGAGAAACATGAGCCTGAGCGACCTGGGCTGCTGGTAACTCAACTCAGTAATTTTCCAGCAGACCATGGTTGGTCCATCTGTACATAAGAACAGAAAGCATGAGATCACTAAGTCTTCTAAAATGTACAGAGTGTACCAAGAGAGGGAACCACAGAGGAAGTATAAATATTCAAAGGTTGCTTTTTAAAAAATCACTGAAATTCAGAGGTACAACATATTTTAAAGAGTTTTTAAAAATTACACTACATCCTCAATATATATAAAGCAGCAGCTAATTTTCAACTGAAAGGAAAAGCAAATCCTCAGGGAAACTGCACAAATACTTCAAAGGGTCAAAACACTTATCAAAATTCTTGTCATCAGTGAGCAGAACTGTTTGTCTGCAGACAACTTGTTTATTATACCCCAACCTTTCCTGGAGGATGCCAGGACAGCTCCACAAGCTAGAAGCAGAGCAAGAAGTCAGAATTTCAATATTTAATGCAAAATGCACCAGCACAACAGAATAGTCAGTATCCTCCTGCAGACTTAGCCAGTAAAAAAGGTGAAAGGCCAGAATAAAAGAGACCCAGCAGCAACAATGTGAAGTGTCCAAGTACTACTGTTGAGAAAGGTTTTAGAATTAAATATGAAAAGAACTTTCAACAGCCCCTTTGGACTTTACTAATGCTGATTTTTTTTCTGTAAGAAACTACCCTATGACTGTGGGTAAAAATGCAAAACGCTGTGACAGAGACATGAGAAGATGGCATTGAGAAGGGTCCATTGAAATTCACCAGAGCTGGGGCATACAGGTTATGCCTCATTCTACCAACAATGCTGAGGGACCAAGGAGGATCTGCCTGGAAAATACAGCTTGTGACTGGAACTGGTTAGGCTTAATCTTGTTTTAAGAGGATTTCTGCAGGAGCATAGTGTTGCCCAGCCCAGTCTGCAGAACCTGGCTTATGTTACCCCACACCACCAGCTGTCCCTCAGACACTCAGGAGAGGGACTGTCCCAAATGGAGGTTGAGAAATAGGCAGAGAGTGTTGCAATGGACACACAAACGTTCCTGCAGCTTTCCCCTCCCAGCACCCCAGAATGCACTTCATGTTTCTCCTTGAGTTTCAACCCCCAAGCAAACATGCCTTGAAAACAGAAGTAATGTAGAATTATCAACGTTTTCCTGTCAAAGAAAACCACAAATCATCCCCCGCTTTTTTCCCCAAAGGGAGCCTGTGGTCCCCAGGCAATTTTGAAAGCATATTATGATTGCTTTTCCATGTTTTAGTCTTACAATTATGACCACATGCCATTTGGCTGCACAGATGAAACCTCACACTGTAATTCAGCAGACAGATGCTGTGTGCCAGCTACAGGTCTGACCACGAGAGAAGGTGGGGAAATGTGAGAGCACTGCAACTCCAGCAAGGGTACTTAGAGAAATTAATCTCTTTGAGAATCCCCTGATAATCAGTACAGGGAGATAACACAATTAAATCACTTCACAGAGGAGATTAAACTGAAGAAGGAGTCTTTCCTGTTAGAGAGTAAACCCAGGGAGACCAGTCTCCTACAGTTACCCCTTGCCAGGTGCCCAAATCTCAAAATTTCAATTAGCTTCACAGCTACCAGATGGGACATTTAACTCTCTACAGGGTAATACACATAACAAAAGGGAGGACTGGAGATAAACACTCTGTAATGTTATATTTTAAAATCTTTAATTACATAAAAAAGTTTTTTCCTAGTTCACAATTCATCTTTAATGATTTTTTCAGGAACTAGATAATTTTTAAGGCCTGTTCCAATCTAAACCATTCTATGATTCTATATTTCAATCCAGTAAGAACAATCTCCAAGGGCACAGTCCACTTTGGCAGAATTGCTCATTATTCCCATTTCTTCCTTCTATAAAAAGTCAGTATAAATACATAGTGTCCAGTCACAGCATTTCTAATGAAGTGTTTATACATTGCCAAAGCCTTCAGCCTATTTCTTTTCTGTCACTACCAGTCTTTTGTAATATTTTAATTTAATTAAATCAACTAAGTCTCCTTAGAACAAATGAAGAGAGGTCAGTAAACCATCACATTTTTCATTTACATACTCAGTATCTATTTGTGATTTTAAACAAAATATGTTTAAAAGATGAAGCTGCTATAGAGCCATAGACGGCACAAAATACATCCCAATGCTAAATAAAACTTAATTGCTTTCAGAACTTCCTAGGCAAATGATTGAACTCAAACCTCAAAAATTAATATGTTCTAAATATACAAACACACTCAACATAAAAATAAGCAAATACTGGGGAAAAAATATTTTACGGATACTACAGTGGCATCCTCTGGGAGAGTACTCTAGGATAACCCTACTTGAACAGGAAGGTTGGACCAAATGATCCACTGTGGTCCCTTCCAACCTGACCCATTCTATGATATAGCAAGGGGAGACAAATGGCCGCCAAAAGGATGATTCTCAGAGGCCACTTTCATGGAGTATCTAATGTTTCATGCATTGTTTAGGATTGCCACATCTGAGAATACTTTCATAAGAATAATTTTTTGAAGTGCCCTGAACGGAACCATTTGTCAACGTGTCACAAAAAAAAATGAAGAGTGGCTTCTCAGAAACCAATGCTGATCATTAGACACACATTCCTTCCTAATAACTTGCTGAGAGGCTAAATCCCATACCACACTGGGGGAGTTAAAGGATGATCTGCTGTTAATATTTTTTAGAAGAGGTTCCCTTCAAACTCCTGTGCTACGTATTTCTCATTCTAGTACTGCAACTAACTAAGAATGCTAATAAACTACGCTGTATGATTTCATTTATTAAGAAGCTGTTAAGAAAATTTTTAATTAGAGATTCATATTTTAAAGAAAAATTAAAAAACAAACCCAACTATGGAACACACAGGCAATGCTTGCTAAAGTTTCAACTGCTCTCTTTGATAAATTACGGGCTCTAAAGATTTTTTTTTAAATTTACTTCTTTCTCTCCCACCCCCAAAAGTACAATATATAGGATCTTGGTTTAAGGGCTTGTCTTGACAAGCACTGAAACTGATGATTTATTTGTTAACGCTTCAAAAATATTTAATGTCCTTTTGTTTTCCCTATAACTGGCAAATCATCCTTACACTTGTTTGAGAGTAGAAAGAAAGGTACAGAAATCCCATATTTGCACATACCACTGGCACTCAACTCTTCCACCCAAGTCTTGTGGTGGGAGCTGCCAAGGCAGGGTCAAACTGAGGAATCTGTGACAGGACTTGCACAGCAACTGCGTATTTCTAGACCCAGTAGCAAGTGTGAATACCTTGTTATCCAACTTCCAGTAAATGACAATTAACTTTTTGCAGGCTTAGGTGGCCCCAGAATCACCCAAGGCATCCAGACTCCTGCTGGAGCTCTGACTTTTCCACAGTATCCCTTCTCTGAGACAGGAAAATGATTATAATCTGGTCAAGCACCTCTCATTCACTGTCTTGACAGCTGGAGAAAAAGAAACTGAAAATCAGCTAGCTAGCCTACAGGGTAGTTTTTGATGTCTGTTTTATTCCTCATTTTAAGGAGGATTATGTAGGCAAATTTTAACAGCTGGTTAGTTTTTCAGCTGTGACAATAAATGTTTTAACTACCACCCTTGCCTAACCACTGCCCAGCTGGCAGCTTCCTGCTCAGCCCAGCTGCCCTCTGAAGACTGACTGATATCAGCCACTACCTGGAGAGGTGATCTGTAGGGATGCTGATTTAGCAGGAGGAGGCAGACAGTGAATTAGTGCCACTAGCAACTCCAGGAGGAAAACTAACACAAGTGGTTACTACATTTTATGGGACGACAGGGAATAAAAAACTTTCTACATGTGTCCGCAATGTCAGACAAAACATGAATGTTTTTTACTGCAACAAGTGAAATAATGAAGAGGTATAGCCTCAAGAGCTATTCAGTTTGAGAACATTATTTCTGTCTATTTGCCTATTCATATGCAGTTAGCATTAATATATGCTGATCTCCTGGCCACTTCAGTGATGCCAGTGTAGGAGATGCATCCATTCATAATGGAGACACATGCACATGATCATCTATCTGGAAACAAGAAAAGAAAAATCAGATTGCTGTGGCTAACTGTTTATCATTTGAGAAACTACCACCATAGCCCCAAAAACATGCTAATATGAAACTGATTTTAAAACAAGATCTCTGCTTTTCTCCATGAAGTTCATCAGGTCCTCCAAATGCAATGTTTGTAGTTACATTTTTCAAGAGGAAAAGTTACCCTCCTCCCAGCATTTTTGCCTTTTATCTTTACATGTAAACATACTCAGAGACCTCTAAAGCCACCCTAGAATGGTTACTGGCTCTTTACTGTATTTTCAGGCAAAAGGGTAAAAGTTTCAAATGTTATCCAGTGGACTGATCTTCACCAAGGTGACCACCCAACAGGCAATTTCTCTTGAAACTGGACAGAGCAGAGACTGAAGAGCACTATTAATGTAAAAGCAGACAGTGAGCAGAAGGTACATGAAATACAAAATTTCCACTATCAGCCTGTGCTATGGCCAGGACACTTCCCCACCTTCCAGAAGGATCAGTCAGCTGTGGCAGACACAGGGCAGGCAAGAGAGTTCTGTCTGCTCCATGTCCAAGTCATTCTACATGAAAGCCCACTAAATATTCTCTGTGGTGAAATGTATCTGCTCATGATTAGGTCAGAGTAGTGATGGCTCCTGGGGGAACACTGAAGTAACAGGACACTACAGTGAATGGAAATAGCAGACAGGGAGCAGGAAGAGCCAAGACCCAGATGGAGACCAAAATGCCAGAGAGAAGCATGATGAAGAGGAAACAATCTCATCTGCCTCTGGAGAGCAGCAGAGAATAAGCAAAGGCAGTGAAATTGCCTGTGGGAAGACCGTGCTTTACTGTATGCACTGAAGTCTGACAGCTGCTGAGAATAAAAATAAACCACCTCCTCTATGGGCTCCAAAAACCACCAGACACCTTCGTATACTTCTTTTGTGGTCTGATACATGGTTTTTGGACATCTGGATCTAGTGATACTGTGTCTATTGATGCTTAAAACAATCAGAGTATCTTATTTTTACAAAACAGTCCATTCAGACTGTTGGGCTGCTTTGTTTACATCAAATTCCTGTAACATTTCTCTGTGGAAGAAGACTGAATTTCTTTAGGATTTTACAACCCTTTCCTTATGGCTGTCTGCCCTGTGACACTTCTCACATTACTGGTGCTCTAAAGGGGCAGCAAAGCTTGTGGAACTGGCACTCTGTAGCAAACCAACAGAGCACTAAGCTCACATCTACATGCCCACATGGACGAGTATGAGAAAGGGAGAGACAATTAGTAGTCAGGCATTACATGATCTGAAATATCACTATGACACGTCAAGTGTTTAAAGGTAATTTTCAGTGTCACCATCTAAAACGGTACTGAAACTGCACTTGTTACCATAATAATTTCTGATAAAAGTTATCTGAGCACAGCACAAACCTACATGTCTCCCACAACACACTAATGAATAAACGAAACAATTTGTGCTTCCTATTACTTTATATACTAAGGTTTAATTAATCAATTCCAAAGGCCAGAAAAAGCAAGAGGGAATAGAACACAAAAGAGCAACACCAGCGATAATAAGTACTAGCACGGACTACTTTTAATCAGGTCCCCAAAGAGAAGTGAAAATAACAGGAAATGAAAGTAATGAATGGAATTTCACAGTTCTGCCATCCATGTGATAAATTAAGACAATAAAAAAAGGTGGTATTAGAAGGAAATTCCCTGCTGTATCAAGTGGTGTAACTCAGTGTTACTGACAGTCAAAAACCTTACAAAGCCAAATCCAAAGAAAAAACATCCTAAGCAAAGCAAGAAAAAACTAACTCCTGCTTCTGAGAAGCAGATTCACTGGGCAGAAAGATAATTAAGAATTTTGGAAGAGTCTATGAGAAACACCATTTATCTCTGTTCTTGTCCTCTCTACCATGCCTTTTAATACTAAAAGACAAACTAAGTGTTTCAGTTTAAAGCTTATTTCAGAACTTCACATCTCACATTAAGACTGCTTGCTGCCTTAAAACCACTGTAGCCATGACATTCGGCACTCTTGATATACTTTAGTCAGTACATCCCTCTGTAAGACTCTGCTCCCAGTTCTATATCACTTTCCCAACATTCAGCTTTTAGGTTATCCTTTCTTTTCTCCTGAGGATTTTGCTATAAATCCCCCCTCCACCCTGATCAGTCCATTAACTTCTGACTTCAGTTAGTTTCTATCCCACATCAGAATTCCGGTACTAGTAACCGATGTTCAAGTTTTGCTAAACTGTTCTTTTGCTATATCAATTGCATTGCCCAAGTGCAAAGAAATGTTATTAACTTCCTTTGTCTGTAAAATAATTTGTTATGAGGATGATTGTTGAGCAGTTTGCATTTGGAGGCAACTAGGTAACAGAAATAGGGTGGAGAACTGGTGTTAGAACCCGGAAATTCCCTATTTTTTTTTTCTTCTCGATATGTTTGTTGGGCTTTTTTTGGCTACTCTCTTCTTTTCTGGCTCCACAACTCTCCTCTTGCTCTCCCAGTCAACCTCTTAGTTACGAAATATCCTTTCTTTTACTGCCAGTCACTAGAGAGCAAGTTGTTGATCACAACATCCACACATCCTCAAGTGGAAGGCAGCAAGATGTGCCTAATGGACATCCTGCAACAGTGGTCCCCTCCAATTCAGGCTAAGGACACTCAGAACCCAATCAAGGGCATTTCTGTACTGAAACACTGTGAAAACAGTGGCTTCTCTATCAGAAGGGCTGTAGTCACTTTTTCAAGAAAAGACACTACTGATCTTCTGGACAGAACAAAATCCCAGTATTTGGTTTTTTCAGTCTGATGAGGACTTAAAAGAACAGGTAAAGATTCAAAGCACCAAACCACAGATGGCAAGCGACAGCTATACGTAATTTCTCTGCCACTAATTTCCACTTTCCCACTTCCTGGCACTAATTTTTCAGTACCTGAAATAATCCTAATCTCAATCATAGTCATTTAAAATATATCTGTATCACTCTTGTCTATAGAGTTCATATTCATTCCTTATCATCAGGAAGTAAATCTAAAAAGTGGATTTAATCTTTTGCTTCTCTGAACTCAATTAACTCCTATTAGCTTCTCGTGTCACGAAAATATTTTATGTGGGTTCACAGTCATTCAGGTTAAAAAGTCTTTCAAAGCATCTAGTCACATTTATTGTGCTTGATGCCGCATGTGGTGCCATTAAATGCTTGAATCATAGAATCAAAATCATTACACTAACTGCATGGCTCCGTTATTAAAAATAATGGGCTGACAAGTTGCAAAGGTCTGTTTCAAACCGTTTTGTAGCTACCAGTCATTGCAAGGAGCCTACGTCAAAGGCTTGCTGACTGACAGTCAATTATTTCTCCTTCTAATACAGCTGCTGGATCAACAGTGGTTTCAGATACTGGACAGCTTGTCACAGGACTTGCAGCTGTGATATTCATCGGATATTAACATTAACTTAACAAGTGCTGTAAATTACACTTGCATATGCATTTGAAGATATGTATATCAATCTAAACATGTACAATACAGAGACATCACTGTTGTCGAGGGAAACCTCTCTTCAGTATCTGCTGTCACAGATGCTGTGACAGGTGTATGAAACTGTACTGAAATGGCATTCTGGTTCACTGAAAGGGACAGCTTCCCCAGATTAAAAAAAACTGAAGTAGTCTTTTTCAGACTAGTGTTGTGAAAGACATAATCTGTTTTGACAAATGCTTTAAGAAAAGTATAAATGTCCTCTTCTTCCAGTCTGCTTCAATCTTCTTGTTTCTGTTTACCCACACATTGCTGTGTCATATAAATCCATTTGTTCTGGGATCAGATAAACATTTATTTTTCTCAGTGACTAGCACTAAGGCCTTGATCCTTACTCATAGCCAATGGAAAGACTGGTAGTCGCTTCAACAGACACTGATCGAGCATTAAAATCCTGTAGCTGTCATTAAAACTGTTGCAGAAACAGTAAGTTAATATGAATGCAGGGAATCCCTGCAGCCAGACCGAAATACCAGTATCACTGGATAAATCCATTAACACCATTCAGATTTAGGAATTGAGAGCTGGTTCTCTTTCTAAAAATCAGTAACACAATGTAAAAAAAGTTTCTTTTCCCAGCAAATGACACATTTGCTTATGCACAGTTTTGTCCTTCAATGTCTACTAACCATATAAAAAGAGAACTGAAGTCAATACTTTAAAGAAGTACTTACACACAATTTATATCCTTTCCCCCAACTTTCTACATTTATAGAAGATATATTTATTCAGTATAATCCAGGCAATCTAACAATAAAGAGCCATCCCTATTTTTCTCAAATGGCATTAGTTTCAGGCATATCACTAGGCTAGAGGAAGTTATACATAGTATTTATCAGGTTCTGATTCTGAATGTTATGCTTTTGCTCCATGTTTAATAACCACTAAATTTTATTTTATTGGATGACAGATTTATAAGTGAATCAAGACCATCACTGTTTGTATCAGAAAATCAACCAATGGCTAAAACATGACCAAATTCATTAATTAAGGTATGATCAAGAAAAGTTTCTACTGTATAGCAGGCAAATTAAAAAAACCACAAACAAACCAACAAATAACATATAATCTAATACACACCTGATTTTCACCTGAGGAAATAACCCTATTCCATGTTTCCTGTGATAAGAGTTTCTATTATCAGTTTTTCAGCTGTGTTCCACCTAACCCTGAACTTCATCAATAATCTCCTTATTATTACTTCAAGCAACAAATACCTTTACACAGCTGCTGGTCATCTTATAGATAAGCTATTTACAAGAAAACAACGATGCTGACTATCTCAGTTGACAAGGCACAGCACAATACAGCTTAATTCCCACATATGCACTACAAATTCTGATCCAGGGCAATCTGAATACACCATAAAGAAAAGACAAAGGAAAAAAAAAGGACAAACATTACCTCAAAAACTCAGGAAAGCCAGATTAGTCAAGACTTGTATTTTTAAAGAAAAAGTAATCTTGTTTCATAATCTTTCTGCAGTACACAATTACAATAATCTCTCACCACAGTAAATATCCTGAAGAAGGAAAGGAGTTTTCCATCTAATTACTTAACAACCCAATAGAGCTGAAAAAAGCTGAAAGATGTTTGTTACCTTGGTAGAGCAGAAAATGAGAAGTACCAAATATTTTTCTAAAAGTACTTAAAAAATGTAACCACAATCCATGCACTACTACTCATGGCCACATTTAAGATATTCCTTGGAGGATTTTGTAAACCAGATTATCAGATAATAAAGGACCTGGCATCAAGTAGTCAAATAAGCTTTTCTTAACAGTAATGGGATTTTAATCAATACAATGAAAATAATATAATAAAGAATGAAGTGAAATAGTAATAAAGAGATTACTATTTAAAGTAACAGAACAACAAAAAGGCTCACAAAAACCCCCACACTAATGGAACCCTCCTGGAGACAATATGTGTACGTTTTGTTCCTGCACACAATGTTTCACTAATCACCTTGAAAAAGCTTCTGCATATTAACAACATACAGAGGGAAAGTACATTGCTATTCTTCTTCTATAACTTATCAATGAGAACAATAATGATACAGTTTTATAAAGCATTTAAGAAAATTGAGTTTCTGTCCCAATTCCAGTAAAACATTTGGTCAAAGGTTTTACATGTTTTTTGTAATATCTCACTGCTCTTAATGGCTTTAGTGAAAGAATCAGTATTTTAAGCTTTTTTCCTGACCTTTTTTGCCTTTTTTCTTTTCTGTATTTCCAGCTGTAGACTGGAGTATTATACCATGGAATGTCTTGCAAGAATTATGAAAGAAGCACCATATTTGTTTTTCCAGTACAAAGAAGATCATGTCTGGAATGCAATATATTCTGGATAGATATGGCATATTGTTTAGTCTTTTTGACACTTCTGAAAGATAATGTCAGTCAAAATAAGTACTTTTGGTAACGTGCACAATTGCCTTTTCAGTACCAGAGAGACCTTGAACTCAAAAGCCACCAAAATAAACTATCTTTAGGTCTATTATGAGTAACTTCTTGATTCATTATATTACATATTTGGGAATATGAGAGCAACACACTGGCCCAAGTCAAAGTGATCAGAGTAAATAAAAAAATTGAGATAACTCCCCTTTCCCACTTCTGCCTCTTTCAGGAAGGCAGATTTCCAAAGAGTGTCTTCAAGGGCCAGCAACCAGAGTCCAAATTTTCTTCAATGTGTGGGTGAATGCGGGGATGGAATATAGAAGGCCAGGCTCCCTTCACCTCCCTAACAGGCAAGCATGAAGAACCACCTCTGCTACAGCTGTGGTCTCTGTGGACAGCAATAGGTCTTTTTCTAATAATCTGAAGTACCTAAGACATGTTTAGTCAATTAATGATCAATTAATAACAAACCAATCTGTCTCACAAATAAAGTTTACTTCCTCAAAAGTAGGCCTGTGAACTTGTACTACTCATGAAAATCTCAGATGCCAGTACACCTTAACCATACAACAGGTTGACTATTCAAATGACATATTTAAGCCTTCAAAGCCAAGCCCAAAAGCTTTTTGCCATTAAAACAATGCTGACAAAGTTAGTTAAGCAAAACTCAATTAATTTATGAAAGGAAAACAGTTTGTGGCCTCAGTAGAACACTATGACATGATGTGAAACAACATTGCTGAAAGACTCTGTTCTAATGCCTGTTAGAAAACATTCCTTTGAAAGAATTAAAATCAAAATGATACATTTTTAAAATCGTCTTTGTTCCAATAGATTTCATTACCTAGAGAGGTTGCTGTATGACATGAAATGGGCAACCTGAAAGGTCAACCGGAAAGACTGCCAGAGTTGCTGCACCAACCACAATTTGCTGGGATGTATTTAAAACATACGAGCCTCTCCAAGGCTAAGAATTGAATCAAGACACTTACATTAACGGGCCTTTGACAGACTAATACCCGATTTTCTTACACTACACAGAAACTGCACAACATGAGCACCATTACAAGATATATAGCATATGGATACCATTAAAGCTCAATTATAAGTAATACTTGCTCATTTCTTTCTCTAAGCACTACTGCAAGGAATGTAGCAGCAGTTTCACAGATGTCAAGTGGAAACAGTAGCCTTTCATTTAATTTGCTGAAAGATTGTTCCCTCCTATTAACTAATTTCCTCCTAAAGATGTGTCAGTGTTATAACAATAAAAACGTCATTTTAACATGAAGTTTAAACCAGTGAAGGCAAATTGCTGGAACAAACTACTTAGCTGTCTTGCTAACCTCTTTTTATTTCCTTCTCAAACTAGCCCATCACGAACAAATCTCATTTTGTCTTTACTCTCTGCTATATGGATTCCTACAGTGACATGCATGTATCTATGGCATTTACTGCTGGGGTTTTATTACTGCTTGTTTAATACAAAACAACAGACTATTCTGGTAAGTCTTTTAAAATGATACTCAGTTATACCACATCCTCCAAGTCAGGTCTACTCAGTTAGGTTACGGTGTGTTACAGCGTCAAGGTCTGCTCATCAAAAAGAAGGAAACACAAGGACATTCAGTTTTAATGTGACATTAGAGCGAGAACACCACATATTTTGGATGTTGGCTAGGTGCATCCACCTAACTCAACACTTAGAAGAGAGTCCACATCTGCCCACTGGATAAGAAGTCAGGCTGAATGCAGTCAGGCCCCAACATAAAGATACGTTAGTGAGCTCCTACTCTTCCTTGTCCTTATAAAAGTCAACCTCTAGTGAGGTAAAAGTCAGTCAGAGCAGAACACAATAATGAAAGCATTTCTCATTGGGTTGACTTGCCAGGCATTTACTCTCTTTACTACTTACTCTCTACTGTAATTCCAAAATTACATGGCAATAGTAGGGAAAAAAAACTCAGCAGAGCCAGCCTACATAGCATCAAATTGGCCCTGTGCTCTTGAACATCCTCATAAATGACCTGGGCACAGGTCTGGAAGGGAAACTAAGCAAGTTTGCAGATGACACAAAACTGGGAGGAGCTGCTGACTCCCTCAAAGGCAGGGAGGCCCTGCAGAGAGACCTCGACAAGTTAGAGGGCTGGGCAATCACCAACCATATGAAGTTTAAGAAGGGAAAGCGCCGGATTTGGCACCTGGGATGGGGCAACTCTGCATGTGTGGACATACTGGGGAATGAGAGTCTGGAAAGCAGTGCTGCAGAAAGGGACCTGGTGGTCCTGGTCGATGGCAAGTTGAACATGAGTCAGCAGTGCCCTGGCAGCCAGGAGGGCCGGGTGTGTCCTGGGGGGCATCAGGCACAGCATCACCAGCCGGGCAAGGGAGGGGATTGTCCCACTCTGCTCTGCACTGGGGCGGCCTCACCTCGAGTGCTGGGGGCAGTTTTGGGTGACACAATATAAAAAAGACATTGAGTCATTAGAAAGTGTCCAAAGGAGGGCAGTGAGGATGGTGAAGGGCCTGGAGGGGAAGCCTCATGAGGAATGGCTGAGGTCACTTGGCCTGTTCAGCCTGGAGAAGAGGAGACTGAGGGGACACCTCACCACAGTCTACAGCTTCCTTGTGAGGGGAGGAGGAGGGGCAGACACTGATCTCTTCTCTGTGGTGACCAGTGACAGGACCTGAGGGAATAGCCTGACAGAAAAACTGAAGTTTTGCAGTTAAGATTCCATACCTTCTAATGCTGTGAGGAAAAACCTCAGCTACAAAAAGCGTTGAGGCATTCATACACATGACTGAATTTGGAGGAGCTCTTGGACATGAGTACCCATGTCAGTTCTGCAACCACTCACTCTGTCAGCACAGCTGAATGAGTTACAGCACTGGATATCATTTAGGGTTATATTTTATCCTACATATCTACAAACTAATTCTTTAATGTGTACTCTTTGTCAGTTGTAATATCTTGTCGTACATGAAAGCACACAAAAAAAGTGCAGCTGGTCTAACTGAAAGTTACAGAGTGATCAAACTGATTTTCAGTACTGGACTGCCTAAACCACCACAGAATAACTTCAAACAATACATAAGACACTTACAAATATCTCTTTCTCCAAACAGCTGCATGTCATGTAACTACTCTAATTTTGCCATGTGCAAACTGAGCTTTATTACTGTAAATGCTCATGAAAACTGTGTTACATTGGTGACTTCAAAGAAAACAATTAGCAAATTTGAAAATAAAACAATTTAGAAACTTAGGATATTGACAAAATGGTTTGAAGCAGATTCAAACCATTCAATTATTCGAACAATTCAAATATGAATTATTTGCAACCATGTGTCTAAAGTGAAAGAAAGCCAAATTCATTATATTCTTAATGCATTTGATTTGTTCCAAAGTGATTTGTTCAATATAACTAATGCAATACACTGCAGTGCTGCCTAATTGTTAATTTTGAAATGCAAGCTACTATATGCAATGAAATTTTTTTTTATATGAAGAATAAAATCAAATATTTCAGGGTCCTAAAACCACTGACATGCCACTGGCTGCAAAACACAAATCAATAGCCAGCATAAGATAGTGACCACCACCATGCATTATTCACAGTCATTAAGGTTAACCACAAACCTCAAACAATTTTCAAGTTCCATACTCAGTGATTGTTTTGTTTGTTTGTTTGGGGTTTTTTTTGTGTATCTGAGACTTATGCATAAAAGAACACTGATAAGAGATCTGCATGAATCTTACTCTCTTCCACTAAACCAATAGAATTTCCTGGTAGGTCTCAAGGCTGTTATTTCATTAGAGCCTCAGTAACTCACTCCCCCCTCTCCCAGTCTCTTATATATTTTATTATCTTTATAGAGCAGTCAGATCTCTTCATTTCTGCTTAAAAGATTTGATTTGGCTGTCTCTGCTCAGATTGAGCTGGATCAAACAAAAGACATAGATGGCTTTGCTCCACTTAGTTATCCAAAACCAGGTTTTGAGAACAAGCAGGTCAATGGTGCCAAGCAAATATCCACTTTTAGGCACTTTTGCAGTTACCCACAAAACACAGCACAGCAAGTGGGGAAGACTGGGAGAGATACTTAAGAAGTTCAACTCCTGAGCTGAACTAACCTACTTAATGAAGACACCCACACTGATTCCTTGATCTTAATTATTCACAAGTCCTTAGGCATAACCTGCCCACCATTCACCTATGAGTAATATCTGATTTGGACTCTCTAGCTAATGCTTTTTTTAAAGGAAGCAACAACCTAGGGAGCAAAAGCACATGTCTGAGAAGTGAAAAACCCAAGCCTGCTAAATTCCTGGAGAATGTCTCAAGTACTACAAAAAAAGCTCTTCTGGCAAATGTTGTCCATCTTCTGTTGAAATTGTGTCACCAAACAAACGAAAGGACAAGACACACTGGACTGAAAATTCCTGGCTTTTGGTCTCCCAGAACACCTTCTCTAATGCATTCCTAATGAAAACTTAAATAACAACAACAAAGTTCCTAAAACAAGACAAGCAAATTCCACAGAAGTCTTATGTAAATAAATCAGGTGGCTTTAACTATTCATTATTATTTAACTCTTCATTGACAGTGTGAGGATACTGAATAGTTTTACACCATTTTCAGTGTCTGCTCTACATAGATGCTTTGTGCTTTTTCCCCAATCACTTGTTAAAAATAAGACTGAATATAAACTATATAGTATATAAAATAAGACTAAATATAAACTAAATATACTGAGAAGATTACAATTCTTTGTAGATTTTAGTAGATCAGATTTGATAGTAGCAAAACCAGGCAGTCTGCTTAAGAGCATTTTCTCTTATCAATTCCGCTGCTAGGATCTTAGTTGTAGTTTTTGTTCAGTACCATTTGATTTCCTAATAGACAAGAGGCTCTGGGCATGGGGTGACCCACAATAACCTTCACGCCTCATAAAGTAAGCAAGAAGGGCACAAATACTCTCCCCCCCTCAAGTCACCTTGTCATGCTAATTCAACACACCTAGGTAATTTCTATTTTCTCCTTGCATTTCTGAAAAACATTTAGGGATAGGTTATGAAAAATGCAAACTAATATGACCATTACAGTAATTGCATTGGTTACATTTATTAATTTGTCAAAATTAAGTCAATAAGAGTTTTAGTAACACCATTATATTACTTGATTCGTTTTGAAAGTGATTATCATAAGAACTCTATTTAATTGGAAGCATCTCAATTTACAGGATACATTAAATTCTCAGTAGCATTTTAAGACGATTCAACATATGCAGGTCAATTACCAGTAATCACCGTTTCATACAACTGCTTCAGAAGAAATTTCAGTACAACACTGGAAAAGAATAAAAGCTGGTTCTAAAAATTACAACTGAACCTCAGTTCTGAAAGATACAGCAGAACAGAACGTCAGCTCACGTTATTATGGTAAGAGGCCATATCTAACATCTATGCTGCTAAAACCATTCTGAAATGCTAAAGATTATAAAAATCCGAGCAAAGATTAGTGAACAGTTGTCTACCTTAAAACAGATGATGATAATTTGTCAGGACTGCCAAATTACTGAAATGCACTAACTACACTCATGCCCAGCTGCACATTAATTACTAGATTAGAAAGTTATAATTAATTTTCTTAATATCACTACACCGCTTTTCTTCCTTGAGTTAATAAAAACAGATTGCAATCAATCTTTGTTAATTCAGGCTGCAGAACATAACTGCTGTAGTTATTTCCATAGATGAAGAACACCGCATGCACAGCTCTTGTGGTAATGCCTTGCCTAGAAGCTGAATCTTTTGACATTTTAATGAAGTCTTGTAATAAGGCCAATAAATTATAAATTATAATTTGACTTAGTATAGTTAGTAGAAAAACTACAAAAGCTTAAAAATGAATTCTTAAAGAATCTTCTTAGTGACAAAATTTGGAAGTGGATACTGTGTTCCAAAATATTTTGAACTGGAAAAGAGGGTTTACTCATAGTTGCATTGCTGAAAACCACTGCTAACACTTTAAAAATTTCTTCATCAACTGACTTTGTCCTTAGGAACCATCAAAAGTGCTCCAGACCTTTGCACATATTGCAAGAAATTTTGAGAACTAGTAAAGGAAAACAACTTTATAGAGATACAGAGTAAAGTTCATCAAAGTTCTCATCAAGAGTATTCAGTTATAAATATGGCAAGGATAACTAAAGCAGCATTCAAACAGCATATATTCTCCTGTGTCCCTATCTGCATTAGCAGCAAAAGGTGTTTTTATAAGATGGAAAGTATTATTCATGTAAAATCAATGCACCGTTTTCTCATTTTTCATTAAGCCCAAAAGTTGGTTTATTTCTCCAGCCTCATTACTGCTTAAAATGTGTATTTTTTTTCTCTCTTCCCTTCCTTTGTAAAAGATGAGTGTAGAAATATGAGAATTATGACCTCATGGCATCCGAAGTGTGGTAGCCTATTCTGTTTTGATGTAATAGAAGTCTTCACATGGTCAGCTTAAGCATCAGAAAGGGAAGAGAAAATGTCAGCAACAAATGAAGGTTGAAAGTATTTTTTATTTGGGTGTTTGTGATTTTTAATGTTTACAAAGTCTCCTGGGGAATGGTAAAGAACAAGTAATTTTGTATTTGTGAAAGACTAGAGATAAGAAAAAGGATTTTAAGAGAATATATAGCCTTCAGCAGGAAAAGCAGGCACAAGCTTTTTACTACATATTTTTTTCTCCCAAACTTCCCTACAGGAGCCCAATTTGCCTTACACTGCTAAATGTTATAAATATTTTATATATATATATGTAAAACATCTCTAAGTTTGTGCTGAGGTATACATAAACACCCTCCTCCACCCCCAGTGTATACCAAAATACACACAGGCTTGATTATCACTCTTTCCAGAATATTTAAGTATTTCAAAATATTTAAGACCTTAAGGAACAACGTATTAGATGATACACTAGGACAAGCAGGATTTATGGATCAACTCTTCCATACAGCACCATACCTCAAAGCAGTAACTTTAGTGTATGTCCCGTTGAGAGACTGCAGTGAGCTGATCAACTAGGTGACCTCAAGAACATTAGGGATGTAGGAAGCAAGGAGGTAAAGAAAGAGGCATGGAAGGGAGGATGGAAGAGAGGAAGGGGAGGAAATGAGTAACAGTCTGCCCAGAAGTCTCAGAAGACTTATGTGGAACAACATTTGGTACAATTCCCAAATATTAAATTTCACATGTTTCTATCAAATAGAAACATCTGGAAAAAGACTCAGAGAAGCAACTCATAGATCTGGAAAACATAATACATCCAGGATTCAGATTCCTCTTGTAGAAGATGTGCAGGCAAGGACAGAATCACAGTTCAGCAGAAAAAACTATCAGAGCTGAAAATGATCACTGGTGTGCTTCTCCTCCAAAATCAAAATGGATTAGGAGAGCAAGCATGGAAAAGGAGTAGCATGGTTAGAAAATACACAAACTAGAGCAGGATCAAAGGCAGATTGCAAGAGTTTTGATTTACAGAAAACATACCACAAAAAGGCACTGGATGATCTTAGAACCTTGTACTAAAATCTTGCAACATAGATTAAGGATCTGGATGTTTAAGAGACACTGAGAAACAACGTAGCTGTTTTCCAACCAAAAACTGTGCTGGTACATTGATCAACATCTAGATAACTAAAAGTAACAAACACAGCACTGCAGGTATCTCTACTTAATGCTGAGATTACTGTTTAAAAACAATTAGGTGTTCTGTATTAAGATGGGTGGATGAAGCTGGTCATAAAGCTGAGAAAATCCAAGTAATGATCAGTAATTATGCAAGCAGACAAGAAATTAATACTGCCGTCATTTAGGATACCTGAAAAGAAAGAAAACTCTTCAATTCTCACCAAATTTTAAACATAACTGAACTATTAACAAATAATAAACTTTTGTTTCTGTTAAAAGCTAAAGCAAAAAATGAATCTGCATGAATGTTCTCATTATTCTGAAATAACAGACTGATTTCTAGGGGAAAAAAGATAACCTATTTTATGCTGATTTATTTTAATGTCAATCTAAAAGATTAAATGGAAAATTGTACTTCAAGAGTATCTGACATATCCACGAAAACACATATGCCGTGAATTTCAGAATAAAAAAAGGTGTCATAAGCAGTTAAGAATAGTCATCTTAAAATTAAACATGCTTATAAAGATGACACACCCCTCAGCACTGGTATAATGAAACTGAAAACCACAAAATTCAAGTTTCACAGTATTAATAAGATTATCAAGTGCTAAAAAGAGAAGTTAAAAATTCAGATAAGTAAAACTGTTATTTGTGATATACATGATGCACTGGAACTGTGTCAGTTGCAGCAGGGTTTTGGCTGTCCAGCTGAGAGGACATAATTTGGTGGAGGTTAAGGAGAGAGCCTCTTGTATCAGCAGCAGTAAGAAACTATAAAATAATGAATAAAGATTTACCAATACACACATCTATCTGTGTGTTTATCTGAAACAAAAGATGTACTTTGAGAAGTATTGAAGGAAGTTGCTTTTCCAGTGAGGAAAAAAATACAGTATTCTTTGAAGATAACAGCAGAATCTGTTCTCAGCAACGATATCTGAAGAAATGCAGTTAACAACTCTTGTTCACGTTCACCATTTTAGGATGGTAAGAATATAGAGGAACTACAAACATCAGTCAGCTATTTTCTCAGTCGATCTCAATCCTTATTATCTATCATGTAACACAGATGCTTAAACCACTGCAGGAAAAACACCCAAACAACCCCACATAGCTGAGAATTTAACCAGGTAGAAGTATAAAAGTAACTCCAGCTAAAATACACAAGCAAAGCACTTTGCAAATGCCCTCTCTCCCCTTCTCATGGTCATTTCAGGATTTCCCTAATGAGAAATGAGTCATGGATTTTGCAGGCAAAATCCTGCAAATATGCATAGATTGTAACAAATACCTAAAGCAAACAACTCATAAGTGGCTTTATAATTTGCCTGTTGGAAAATTCTTACATGGAACAATCAACACAACTATCATTTTCAGATGATCTGTTTTTTCTGAGGTGACTTGAATTGTGGTGGAAGTGACTGAGAAGTAATTGTGCTCATTTTATTTATTTAATGAAACCTCAAGTCTCTAGGAACTGATTCCCTTCCCTCTGAAGGAAGCCTCTTTCAACAGTCACATTTTGTCTACTGAAAGATTTACAATACACAGATGAAAATTAGGTCATACATGATACAAGCAATTAAAAGGGTAATGATCTTTAACCAAGTGCAAAGATTAATGTGCCTACACTCAGGTGTCAGTGCTCCCAGCACGTGCAGTATAGGCCAAGGAAAAGCAGCCCAGTGGGCCAGGCCCTAGGCACTTCATTTCAGGGCAGGATAACTGCTCCTCAAGCTGCTTCACAGTGCCTTTGCAGTGTCCCACTCCAGTGGGAGCTTGTTCCTGCTGTGCCCGTGAACATACAAACGTGTCTCATCTGGAACTGAGCCTCATCCTGCACATCTTCACAAACAAATCCCACTCTCAAGTATGTCTGGCAATTCAACGCTAAGGGTTCCCTTGCAACTCCTAAGCAATGGGAAGGTGTGGCATACAAATAACTCCTGATTACCTGCCAATATCGAGGTGGTAACAGCACTTATCCAGCTAAAGCAAGAGCACGAGCAACACCCTTAGCCATATGCTAATTTATAAAATCTTATTTTCAATAAATTTCAAAAACTTGCAGGGCAGCAAGAATGGTTTTAACTCTCAGGAAGAAAACTGAGGATCTGATGCAACCTTCCCACCCTACGTCACTGCATTTCAGTGAAGAACTGGTTACAACCAGACTGGTAGGAAATTTGATGTACCTGCTTGGTACATGCCACCCATTGGCATATGCCATCGGTGACTGGCGTGAGCTTCCTAGTTCTGATTTCTTCTGGGGCAAAACACAAAATAGTTCAACCTTCTTATCCTCCCCCTTTGCAGCACAGAAAACCTTTATATCTTCTTTATAAATAACATACCAAGAAAAGCAATTACCCATTATTTTAAGCCTTCAAGACAAAAGGCCCATGAAGTGGAGCCTCCAGTAACCAGTTGGTTTCTGTGGGACTGTCTGGCAGAAGGTAGTTTTGTTTTGTAAAAGAACATTACCTATTGTTAGCACCACAGAGATCTATAAAGTGTTTGTAATCGTACGTTTTGTGCTGAGGAATACCATTACTAATACTCACATAGGGTTTTACAGAGATAAATAATATGGTAATTATGAACTTTTAAGTATCTAATTTTATATTGCACAAATAAACTGTGGGGAAAGAGTGTTCAAACTTAGAATATGGGACTAGAATCTTTCTTTTGGCTATAAAGAAAGCACTTAAACTGAGAAGGATATTCTGCATTAGTAATAATAGGTCCCAAATTCTTCCTGTGTAATTGCCAGAGGGCAGCCTCCCACACAAATTCTGCCTTACAATATTGAATTGAAGCTGCTATTTGAATAATACAGCCTATCATTATGGGCTATCACCAAAATAATATTTTTCTTGGTTCTTTTTCTTTCTCGGCAAAGAGCTACATTCCTTGAACTATCTCATGAAATTTTTGTGATATTATTATAAATGAGATTTTTTTTACATTGCTTAATGGTAAATCAGACATCACCACAGGTCAAATATACTGAATATTGAACATAAAGCACTTGTCATGCAATGCAGAACTACCTACTCATTTCAGGTGAGGTGATGACACAGCAAGGAATTTCAGGCAAAGACATGGCAAGGAATTAGTTTCCTGTGGTGTTCTAACATGTCCTAAACCACGGAAATTTCTAATTTTCTGTTATTTAACATGCATAACTATTTTTTCTGGTTGTTTTGCATTCAGTATTGACTCAAGAAATGTAAACTTGTTTATGAATCACGCAGTGAACTGATATGGCTGTGCTGAAAAAATGCACCCTTTGCTGAAATCATTCTTGTCACTACTTACTTACAAATTAGGATGGAATTAATTTCCTCATCTCAAGATATTAGTGCTTTCAATTAATTGTGCAAGGTCTTCTTTAGTCAATGGAAAGAGATCAGTATACCCAGACAGCAGATCATTCTAGCCAAAACATATGTTTAACACAAAACAAATAATTTTTAGAGAGGCAAAGTTCAGCTAGGATTATCTCTTTGCATCCAGGGCTAATACAAATCCACACTGTGATCCAAATGCCTGAAGGCAAAAGTCTGCTTTCCATTGGTCTGTTTTGCTACAGGGGAAATCTCAGTGTTTAATTCAATATCCAAACCCTTTTTTGTTATTATTACCACTTTATTACATCAGTGGAGCCACTCGCCAAAACCACACATGCAAAGCCGTTATAAAGGATGTCTGCTACTTTTAGCTTTTTTTCTTACATAATTTTGATTTCTTCCTCTAAAATTATGCCAAAATTAGACAGAAGGGATATAATTAAAGATGTCATCTAAACACAGCTTCTGGATGATCCTACAATAACAAACTGTGGAGACAGTGCAAGTTTTTCCTCTCTAAACTCCCTTTAAAAATCAGTTTATTTTTGCCAAATACAGTCAAATTTGAAGAATAAGCTTTATTTAACTCTGCAGTCTTTTTTCAAAAAAAATTTTAATTTAATTTATACACTACAGTTAACAGTGTAAACCACAAAAATTAAATTATCCATTCTGGTTAAATCTCTGCAAGAAAGTGCTTCTTGTGTCACTTGGACAAGTAAAAGCGTGAACTGCTAATTCTGTTAAAGAATATAGTATCATACAAACAACCTCTAATAAAGTTTGCAAAATAATGCAACAATCAAACAATCACATTTCAGGCCTTTCCTATGGTGTAAGTGGGAGAATCAAGCTGTCAAAAAGGTTTTCTGAATTTATGTGTCTGGATCCCTTCTTCGTTGTATTTTCAAGCTTTCTGAATGCATTAAGATTCCTTTACAAACTTTAAGGGTATGTACATGCAAGTGCATTGATTATGATGTTTTTTGGAAGATGTCACAGAACTCAAATGGAACCATTCTACTGTATGCTGAATTCTTTCCTTAAGAATACTGGAGTTTTTCCAATGAGGTACCACACACTAAAGACATTTTGAAGACCACGAGAACTCAAATATGTTTTGAAATTGGGAATTATTTTGAAACTCTGAAGTATTTTCAAGCAAATTCTGTTGTCTAAAGACCAACATCTCATACTTCCAAGGTGGTTGGTTTATTGGCCACATTTCCACCTAGGTGGAAAGTGCTGAGAGAGAAGCTCCTTTAAATGCCTGCAACCTAAAACACTGCCACCAGTAGTATGAAATACCAGAATGAATGTCCTATAAGAGAACACCACCTGTGTGTGTGTCATCCTTCCAAACACTGTAGCATTTTAGCATAAAACCCCTCTCCAAAGCAGCCAGGTCCTGCTGGGCAAGCCGTGATGGTGGGGAGAACCATCTTATTTAGCACTACTGTCACAGAACAGAAATCTTAGCTGGTGGTAAAAAGTAGTTAAAAACAAAAAAACTATGGGTGAAATTTTTCTTGCTATTTTCATTTTTTCCAAGTGATGTGAGATAAAAAACTGTTTTTGAAGCTGTGCTACAGGTGTATCTTCTTGCTCTGAATACACATAGTGGCTGCAAGGGCTCAGCAGCTCCCAGAAACTCTTGTTCAAACTGAACACTTTGAGGCCTGGAAAGACCTGTGGCATAACTTAACTACACTGTACAAAATGTAGCAATTTAAAAAATAATAGTAATTTTAAAAGGCAAAAAAGGACCTTGCTTTAAAATCATGCTGACAACATCCCAACGACATAAATATTGCAGCTCTGTCACTTCCATCCTCAGTTACCTACGAATGAGTAACTACTTTGTGCAAACAATTTAGCAAGGCCCCTGCTATCTCTTAATAAAATATGTTATATTGAATACAACTCAGATCCACTATTAATGTACAATCAATATTAAAGTGTAAAAGAAGAAAGAATCCTGAAAGAAAGTGTAAAGCAAAGAATCCTGAGCTGACATCAGACACAGTAAACATTCTACATTTACGTCAAGTAAATCCTACCACTCCTTGTGGTTTGAGTTCAATACAAATAAATCACATGTATTTCAAACTCCTCTTTTTTAACTTCTGTTAGGCTTCCCTGCCCTGACCCACTCCAACTACACCTCACAGCTTTTCCTTCTATACAACACTTTCCATGGTCCCTAAAGCCATAAATGCTTTTACATAATTTAGGTTTGTCAGTGAGCCAGAGAACAGGCATAGCATCCCCCTTAGCCACAACAACACTTATGAACAGGCTGGACATCCAAAAAAACCCCATTTCCCATTTCAGTTTGTTATGTTTCCAGAAATAAAAATATTATTTACTCCAGTTGAAACTTTTTCATTAAGGCAAGGCATAACTATTTTTCAAAGTTTCAGATGCACTTAAAGGTTATATGCTACATTGATTCTTCATAAAAAGGCAGGCACCTTAATGCCTAACAGTATTGCTACATCACAGCACACAAGGCACAATAAATAACCTTAAAACTACGCAACTGGTCAATGTGTAGAGAGCAAACCTTTCATGGAAAATATATTCTTTCATGTAAGAATGCTTCTGGGCTGCTTATTGGCAAGTAGTAATGTGGTCTTATTGGAAATTGTGACTACAAACCAGATACAGGTCTGCTTTCAAAGGGGAAAAAAGTGACATAAAACCAAAATTTCCATCTGAAAGAAAAAAAAAAGCACAGATTTTTATACTCAGATGTCTATTCCTGATTGATTCAACAGAATAACAACAATCTAGGTTCTTCTCTGTATTTGACAGCTGGGCATCATCCCATAAACACAAGCCCCATAGAGCTTCTCCTTTAATAGTTATAGGGGTAAAAATAAATAGATATATTAAAAAGATTACTTGATCCTGCAAACTTGATGCAAGTCTGGGTATTTGTTAAGATTACTTAACTCACTAAGCGAGTTACAATTTCAGAATTTTTCCTTTCTGTAAATCTGAGAGGTAAATTACAGAAATACACAAGCAATCTAACTGATCAGTCATAAACTACTTAAAGTTTATAGAGAGAAAGAGAAATGACAATTTTAGCATGGAGAAGCCAGATTGTCACAGCTTACTAGGAAGAAGAACAAAAGGAACATGAACTAGTGGTATTTTAAGAAACTGTTATAGCTGGCATTTTAGGAGTACTGAAGAGGAAATATCCAAACAAAGAATTTGTGTGAAGGAGGGGAAATAAATAAATAAGCAAATAAAGAAATAAAAGTGGCTTTGCCAGTTTGTGCTTCTTATCCCTTAAAATAAGACTCAAACCTGTCTGTCAACCCACCACTGCTTATACACTTCTGCCTCTGCAGCCTCTCTTTGTACCCCCGTTTTTAGCTAGAAGCATCCACAAGTGCTATACCACACTGTTTACTTAAAAAAGCAAGTGAGCCATAAAAGGAACTTCAAATTTTGCAGCACAAGCAGAAGTGAAAAGCAGATGCTGAAGATGAACTGAAAATACAGAGCAACATCAGAAATAGGGAAGTGTAACTGAAACTTTAGAAAGAAAGAAAAGGAAATCCCACTACAAACCACTGATCTAACTACTTAAATTGTACTTTAGAGGCCAAAGGAAGTTTTACAAGTAAGCATACTCATGAATTGGCAAGTATTTTCAGCTGAAGAATAGTACAATGAACTTTTTATCATATTTGATAATAAGAGTTCCACAAATGACAGTAAGTGTCCCATGATCACTAAGCTGTGAGTAAAAAGCAAGATGAACTAAAACAATGGAAAAGATAAAGAGAATAATACTTCAGGTGGATGTCTGGTATGTGAGGAGACAAAAGTACATATGTATGTTTACACACAGAGGCATGCAAGGAGAGAGCAAGTCTGGCTATGATGATACAGGACAAGCAGAGAAACCCAACTATTTTGTGAAGAACATTTGCAAAGTTAAACAAATACCCAGCTTGTCTCTTAATCCAGAAATAGTAATTTAAAAATAACCACTGACACACATAATCTATTGCGAGTGTTTTCCAATTTAAAGCATAAATCAAAATAAAATAAAATAAAATACTAATCAGAAATGACACACATTAGATCTGCAATGTATGCAGGCTTCAGTGGCTTAGCATTTCCTAAGCCTGGATGACAGCATATTTGTTTACTCACAGTATTATGGAAGAGTCATCTACTGAAGGTCAAAGCTAGGCAGATGTGCAAGGATTCAGACTGAATAACCAAGAATCCAGCATTCAATGACAAATTTTCTGCCACAGCAAAGGAAATTAACTCGGCAGAGATCCTCTTTCACTTTTGTGCCAGGTAAGAAACTAATCCCTTTTGCATGACCACCTTGCAGTGTTTGCAGCTGACACCTGTAGTGCCCCAGAGCAGTTGTGAGAAGGCAGGAACAAACCATAAAGATCTATCACATAATTTGAACTATATGCAAAAAGAACGTTGATATATTAACAGTTAAGGAGGGATTTAGATGAGGGCTATATAAAAGACACATTTTTAGCCTGAATACCTTAAGCATGCTTAAATATACTATGTAGAGCAAGGTATTGTTGTGTAGCAATTACAAACATATGCTAGGGTTTTGTATTCAGAAGTTTCTCTAACAGCTCAAAAACAAGTAACACACCTCGAGCTGCTGTACTACTGAACTTGTGCAGAACTGACTGAAGCCTCTTGTGAAAAAATTACTAGCATGCATGTAAATACCCAGCCAAAGTCCAAGGATCATCACCAGGCAGCAGTTAATCAGCCCCTTCAACGATGAGAAAGTTCAGGAGTCACCAACTCCCTCTTGCTTCTGCACACAGATGTGCTTTTTTCTACCTCACTGCTGTTTGAAAGCAAGGCAGAAGATAAGTCTGTCTAAACTGACACGCCAGGGGTTTCTGTAGGACTGGCCCTGAGCAGTTTACTGGGAAGCCTGAAGCAAATACAGTCAACCAAGCAACACGTCAATGTCCGTCCCACTACGGGGAAAAGGTGCACTCATAAATACAGAGCAAGCAGGGAACAGTGGAAGATGCTGACTCTCAAGGAGGCGGCCACTCAAAAAACCACAACACCAACACACGCACATGTGAAATTCTTTTTGATTCACTTTCTTGTGATGAGTGATGCTGGGGTTTATTAGCAGTACGAAGACATGTCCTTAAAAATACACAAATACACCCCACAGGTGTCATTTTCAACATTCTTCGCCAAGTAGTGCAAAGAAACCAATATGTTTAGGTAGCAGTCCTGAGTTGAACCAAGGAATTGCTGACATGACTGGAGCCAGATACTGGAGGCAAGAGTGACTTCAGGAAATCAAGCATGTTGTACAGCAAACACAGAGCAGCCTTCAAACCACGACTGCCCAAAGCAAAACCACTCCTTGGGAGAGGGTACCAAACAGTGAGTCTCTGGTAGCAGGTATTTCTCTTGTTTCTTGGTATGAAGGACATGCTGATACCACATTTGAGAACAAGTAAAAATAGGAGTACAAAGTGGCTAGAAAACTTTCAGAGTAGCACATGTCCTATTGCTCTTAGCCTACCTAAAACACTAAAAGCACTTCAGGAAGAGTGATGAGCAACATACTAACTGACAAAACCACAGCCTGTTCTGAGATGAATAAATATATTTCTGTATGTATTCTTCTGTGTGCAACATATATCCACTTAAATTTCCCAATTTAAAATGTAGAACCAGAAAGACAAAAACTGTGCAGCGACTGTAATAGCTCTGTGCCAAAGAAGGATTCAACATCATTTTTTATGTATTCTAGTCACCAGAAAGCAGCTGTTTTACCTCTTGATATTAAGCAATGCCCAAGGTATCCCAGTGGGAGTGTTGAAAGCAGGTAGCAATTTCTCTCCAAGCTCCACTGCCTTTTTTCGGAAAACCTGAAAGTTAAGAAGAAACCAAATGTTGGAAAATGAATTGTTGCTCCAACTAAATTAGTTTAGCTAATATCATTATTGAGCATACAGTACAATCCATCTCAGCACAATGAAGCATTCCTGCTCCTTTAGAGTGACGTCAAAGGAACGAAGCAGCACAGCCTGTTTACCACTGCACCTGGTAAGGAGAGAACTCACACAGCAGGGTCACACAGTGACAATGCCCAGACGACCTACTCCTGGCACGACCACCATTGAGCCAGAATCACCAGTACAGCCAGACCCAATACTGCAGAGCAGGTTATGTACTTCTGGCTGCCCCTGCCAGGTGCCCTGTGCTCAAGGAAGGGGCCATGAGCCAAGGATGCTGCTGCATCCCGTCTGGCTGGCTGGCAGCTCCTTGCCCCGAGCGCCACGTCCTCCTGGAGCATGAGGACACAGCCGCAGGAAGGCCACCTTTGCTCTCTGTGAGGTTTATTAACAGGGGCTCAGCATACTGTGGGAGCGTGGGCTGCATCGCCACGTACCTGCCGTACTGCCAATCTGCTGCATGGGCAGTCTGTGGCAAAAACACCCCCACACATCACTGAAAAAACAAACCCCACACATTTTACAGAGCTCCAGTCTTTAAGGACTCAGTTGGCTTACACCCAGAGAGTGTCAGAGCCACAATTAATCAAAAAATTGGACTATACCCCTGCGGACAACTGAGACTTAACTGATATGCAGTATCTAAAGAGTTTCAGCTTTCATTTCAAAAACACAAAGCAGAAAGACCCCAAATGCTTACCATATGCCCACAAGAATGACAGACAATTTAACAAGAGGTACTTTTATGTCCAGGTAAATAGTTAAAAAGCTGGAACAAAGAAGCTTTTGCTTTCCTTCAACTGACAGCTCAGCTCAGGTTACATTAACATTACTGTTTGTGCACTGAGTGCTCTACTAAGAGAGTTTTTAATTAGAAGCAATATTGTTCCAACTTAAATATAGAAACCTATTTAGTGATTTCAATATGTGGATGTTCAAGGCCTATTTGCTTGGAATTACACTGGGATCTTGCGCAACACTGAAAGGGATTATCCCAGGTGTAGTAGTCAAAATAGCAAAGTCACCTTCATTGTTCTCTTTTTCTTATCATGGTTCCTTTCAACTCATTTTTTTCTCCTCAGCCATATTTATGATGGATTTATATTTATTTATGTATTAGAAATCAGTTTGTATGTCTGATGCATCTTGTGGTGCAGCCATGCCTATATGTTTGCGTGAATATATAAAGACATTTGCTGGGCAAAACAAGGTAATGAAGAAATTTCTTTCCACAAAAATAAAATACAATTTGTAAAATATCACTTTCTAAAAGCCACATTGAAGGAAGGTTTTTATTATTGAAAAATATGTGCTCAGGAGTGAATATAAAACCCTGGGACAATCATGTTACCATAAAGAAGTTCTAGACTATCCCATCCCACGGTCTCTCCACATGATACAGATCTCAAGATCTCTGTGGCAACAGTCCAAGATTCAGAATTACAGTAAAAGATATTTTGAAGGAGGTTAACTAATTTCAAGCCAAATTACGTCTGGAGTCAGAAAACTTTCTTGAGTGGATTGCATCAGAGCGCAGGGAGAAACCTGAAGCAAAGCAGCAGGGAAAACAATTTTCTTGGAAATCCCTTCATGATCCATGATATTTCTGACTTCCCAGTTTACCAATTATGTGGATTCTGATAAGACTTAGTTATGGATTTGTGATCTTTATCCAGCACATAATTCAGTCTTCCCAAGGGTTAAAGCCTTGGTGAACACTCAGAAACAGCTGGTGCAGAACGTAATCACGTCTTAGCAGATTTCCTTGGGAGAAGCAAGGGACAGTAACTCACCCGAAGCACACAAGCTCTCTCTCATTTCACAGCCACCTTTCTCATCTTGGTCTGCTGAAGCCAAACCTATCCTTTGTTCTTTTAGCACAAAAGAGGCCTCCCTCAGCCTTTCACAGCACATGGTGATATCAACTCATCAGCCTCTCTGCCCTGAAACATTGAAGTACTGTCAGGAGAGCGGCTACAATCATCCTCCTAAGCAACGGGCATGCCAGGACCCAGAGCTTCTGTAGAAGCATCTGCTGCACAGCATAAACCCCTACCTTTAGCTATATGTAAAAGGGCTAGATAGATGTCTTATGGAATGTTGTTAAAGGTGCCATACGTATTCTTTTTAGATGTTTATGTAAGGACAAGAGGTGATCTCCCCTTCAAAACACACACACACACTCTTAACCACAGTAGAGGCAGGAAGGCTGAGTACTTGCTGTACCTTGCAGGCTGTATTAATCCTTCATCATTAAAAAGATTACATCTGAGCTCCTAGTGAGGTCTTCTACAATAGTTGCTTCTGGACAAAAATGTGGCGTTTTAGCATCTTAATTTGATGTAGAGCAATAATGCTTTACTTTCAAATATTTCTACCAACTCTAACATATATTTAAAATTCTACTGTATTTATTTTATAAATAAACAAACAAATTCTTTCAAAATAAAAATTGCCTATGTTACGAAATGTCATAAACAATGGCTATCAAAAAAAAAACACATGAAATACAAAGCAGTGAGGAAGTATTGTTCCACATATGGATATAGAAGGAAAACATAATTCAGTCCTGACAAAAATAGCACCCTAAACACCAACATTAGAATACACACTGAAGCCAGGCATTCTAACTTCTTTCTTGTCCAAAATGCACCTCTTCCAATGCAGTTAATAATTTTCATAGTAAGCAATTAGGGAAAAAGAATTAAAAAATATTTTTAAACCATTGTACGATTTTGAAACAAGTGCTGAGGTGAAGATGCACTTCTTGTTTACACCAGAATTTCAACAGGTTGTTACTAATACGTGCTAGAGATTTTCCTTCACCTTCCAAAGTTAAAAATAAAAATCAACTATGGACATTGTCTAATTTTGTCTCTAGGTCCAATTTAATATGGATGAACAACTGACTGCTAAATCACTATCTATGAAGGAGAACAGCATAGACAAGAATGACAAGAATACAACAACACTGAAAAACTGAGCACAATAAATTGTAGCCTCATGCAGTAAAATTATACTCCGTCAGCAAGGGTAAAAGGGTGAAGATAAATAAAGGAACCACTTTATTTCTCAATTTGCAACTTTACCAGTTTAAAAAAAAAAGATAACAGAAAAAGCAGGTGCTGCAATTATTGCACATCATCCACAATGTTCACTGTATTTTTCTTTTGCAGAAACTTGTAGTATTGGACAAGAAATAGGTATTGTGCTGGGTAAGATTTTTTTTGGGTAATTAAAGTAAATAAACAACAGGAACTTCTACTTATGATCTCTACTTCTGACATGAATTTCACCTTTTGCCAAGCCCTGGTCCTTCCCCACTATCACCCAGTAAAGTGATTGTTTGGTAAGCACAAATTATGATAGCCATTACCGAGAAGCACAAAGCAAAGGCAGAAATGACAGAGCACAAAAATGAGAGACATTATATATAATAAAGGAAAATTTCTACAGCAAAATTTCCCATCCCAGTGGTTATCTTTAGAGCCTCAAGGACCTTTCCTGGCTTTTCCTCATGAATGCTCATCCAGCAGTAATGAAAGATTACTTACATAAAGTACTCCAGCTGGGTGAGACCTGGCAGAAGCTGTCACAGTCCCATACCTGCACCCACCCTTCACCCCATGCGTAGTTTAAATATTTATCTACAAATCTAAAAGTCTACAAACCAATCCAGAGGTCTCCATCACTTTCTCCAGTGCTCTATGATATCTAGACAGCATACTTTTTAAAGAAGGGGGACTGTGGAGTTGTTTACGTGGCATATCGGCAGTCCCTTTACCAGGTGGTGCATACAGTAAGCCACACTCTATGTCATCAATCCCTTCTTTTAAACCGAGGATTCCCAGCAAAGTACTATGATTACCTTTAAACAGCAATGAAGCCACTAAAAATTGCACTGATATTTAACTCAGCTAAACACCACACTACAACAAAGAAAATTATTCTAAGTGAAGCACTGTGGTTCAGGAAAGAAAATGATAATTTAAACCAGTCAGAAATACATGACCAGTATGTAAAACTATAAAGTTGGGCAGGATATGAAATGTTTTCTCAAGCATTTTTGCTAGTAGTCAGGATGTGAGATAATTATCTTTTTAAACTCTAGGGTGTTGCTAACATTTTTTAAAAGTATAATACTGATTCTCACTTTGTGAAGGTCCTGTGTAAGATGGACTCCTCCCTGAAAGTAGAGATTCCTTCACACACTGCAGTCCTACTCAAAATTAGCACTAAAGCAAATTAGATACTTACTATATTCATACAATAGATTATATAGAAGACAGAGTTACTACACTTTCTATTTCAATCTCTGTTTATATTAGTAGGCTGTGAATTGTTAAAATAAGCTCAGGGCTAATAAAGCAGCACCTTCATTGTCCTTTGAGTTACCAATCCTGAGTGCCTCACAAACACAAAAGTCATGTCAAACCACCACCATTACTTCAAGCCAGCAATTCTTTGAACAACATTTGAGTAAGCACTGGTACGTAAACAAGAAAACCACCTCACTGCTGCACACACTCATCTTTCCTATAACTGTCTGTTCATTCCACAGGCAACACACATACCAAGCCAGGGAACAAGACATTATTTTCTCACTCATTAGACAGGCTTCAGTATTTCGTAAATACATATAAGTATTTTTGGTCTTCATAAGAGAGAACAAACTAAGAGATCATACATCCAGAACTGCGATGCTCATGTTAGAATACCCAATGCCACAATCAATCAAATCTTGCAGACTCTTCCATCCATTAACAAATCTTATTAGGGAAAAGAGTGCTCCCACAGAGAAACAAGGACCTGCCTGCAAAGATGCAACTGCAGGGCAAAGACCAGACCTGTCATCTGGTGAGCACTGGCTTTCATTATACTGCAAGAATGTTATCTCCTCTGGATAAACAAAAATGTTTCCTCTGGCTGGAATTAAAAATCCCTTTCAAAATGCCAGATTACCTCATTGTAGTTTTAATTGCTATTGCTAATCAGGAAGAAAAGAAAGCACAGGAAGCAAATATCTTAGAATTGTGTATGAGCCAGGTCTAATTTTAAAAAAAGCATAACATAGTACAGCATCATAAATTAAGGAACAGCCAGAATTCTGCCTTAAGAAGTCCTCCATATGAAGGAAACCGGAAGTTAAAATTTAACACCAAAGGGAGCAATACTATATTTTAATCTTTTTTTTCAATTGACAAGGACATTTTCTCAACATTTCTAATTCTATCAAATTAGGCATTTCTCATTTTTGTTTTTATATTTACAGATAAAAACTGACAAGTCACTAAGCAAGATTTATTGCTTTCTTTCCTGTACCTGACTGCCTTTCCCAGTAGGGTAAGGAATGAATATTTCAGTGCAAAAGCAGAAAACGAGAGCAGAAAAATGAACAGGGACAGGCTGCTTTCTTACTCTTCAGAACACTGAATAGAAATCCTCTTAGCATAACAAATGTTGATTTGGGTTCAAAGTGATCTGCTAACAAAAAAGAACTCTCAGAAAAACTTGTCCCAATACCTTCTTTACTGAAAGACAATCCAGGATTTTTGCTATATTTACATTTGTTTCATTTTTACAATGAAAGACTAAAAATGCTACAAAAATTGTGGCACTCCACCTGACATAACAAAATACTTGAAATAGTGTAAGCTGAATTCTGCCACTATCTGCAATACCAAGTGATACCACACCTAAGTGCCATACTATTTGAAACCATTTCTGATAACACATTTTCTGTGTTTACGACACCTGGATAAGTTACCCAGCTGCTGGCATTAATTCATCAGCAAGAAGGTGCTTTTACAATTACTGTCACCTTGCCACTAGCAGGTGGCTGTGAGTTTCATTTTATTCAGTCCTCACTTCCAGCTGAGTTCAAGTCAGTCATGAATATTCTGTGCTAAACGGTGAGGAGACAATTAATAACATTTCTGGAAACAAGCACTGTAATGAGTCACATCAGTGTGATCATCAGTGCCAAGAGAAGAAGCCAAATGGCCTTCAATGAGGACCTTCACAGCTGTAGAAGCATTTTTGTACATCTAGATCCAAAAGTGTCAAGAGTTGTTTTGAGCATTTTCCCCAGGAAACAGACTGTGCTCAAGAACAACTCCCTAGCTCTGGGCCAGCCCTGGTCCTGCTGGACTTGAGCATGTGAAATGCTACACCAACAAGAGCCCACCTCAAGCACAGGACTGCACCCAACCTCAAGTCTTCCTACCAGGACACAGAAGAGGGGGACAGTGCGTTCAAAATGAGTGGCTCCACTTGAGGCTACAGCTAGAGTAGTCAAAGATCAGTCAGAGCTGATCAACCCAGTGGCACACACCGACAGCAGTCAGCATCACACTCCTCACCATTCTGAGTTTTGGGAAGGTTTTCCAGTTTGCAAAATGGAAAAAAAAGCATCTTTGCTCACCTGGACAACTTTGCTCAAAGCTGGTAAGTCTCTCCTCAGTCCCCAAGACCAGAGGGTTGCTGATGGCTGAGTGGCATAGACCTGGCTCTCCTGGGATTGCACCAAGCTGGACCTTCGGAGCTTGGCTGGATGTGAGAAGTTTCCCTCCAGAGGCAATGGGGAGCTTCTGTGCTACACACCCTAAGGCTACCCCTATTTCCTGTACAGGCCAAGCCAAGCCAAGCCAAGCCAACCCGCAGGCACATCCTTACACTCAGACAATTTGGGAAATGATTTGTGAGGTTTCCCTCTCTTTAGAATTCTCAGAGTAGCACTTGTTTTCATACAGATCTCTCCTTCACACATATGAACAGCATCACAGCTGAATAAAGCAGGAGGAATGTCTCATTTAAAAATAAAGACAATAAGCAGCCATTCCCACAATCCTTCCCAGCATCTGCCATCATACAGTGCTGGGCTGGAAGGTGTTAAAAGACAAATGGTCTTCAGCAGAGACAGTCTGGAAAATACAGATCTTGTGGTAAATAGGGCTTCCTACCCCAGTCTAAGGCTGAAAGAACCACAGGGTAGTATTTATAATGAGACCTTCGGTACAGGAATCCAAAGCTTCTATTTGACACATCTGTGCCAGCACGAGAGCACCCAAACCTTGTAAAAGCTCTTGGAACCCAAGAAAGCATGGCAATTCAGGAAGGCGTATATAAGTTTCCAGCTTTCGAAAACAGTGACTGTAGAAATATGCAAATAACTCACTGGAGAGATTCAGGCAGCTTGTGGTATCTGTGAGCAACAACTCACCTGCAAACTGCTAGAACAGTATGTCTTTTTCACAGCTTCAGGACGTAAAAACATGAGTAAGCTTTTAGATTTGTACTGCCCTTTCCAGAATACTCCAGTATGCTGGTCACCAGCTCGTAGAAGAAAGTTCACTTAAAAAAACTGTTTCTTGCATAAATTAGATTAGATGGAAAAAAAAAAAGAAAAAAAAGAAAGAAATTATTAAAACCCCTTCTTTTATTCAATTGGACTTTTTTTGTTATGGTTTCACTGATGGCAAGAAAATTCATTTTCTTTTCTAGCTGACTACTGTACCAAAGAAGTCACACAGTACCATAAAGAGTATCCCCTCTGTGGAAAAGATTGTAGAGAACTTAATCAAATGGAAGTAACTGGATTAGTGAGAGATTTCCAGATTTCATTCAAATGCACATAGCAAAAAAGCACAAACCCCCCCACAAGTTACCAGCAGTAGCTAAAGTATGTAATAACTTCAGTTATTTTTTAACTAAAGAATATCTAAATAGATATACTGTTTTGAAAATCTTATTTTAGGAAGGCCAGTAACAAATTGTACAAACTGTCAGAAAATGCAAGGCATAAACCAAAGAAATATTAATGTACAGTAACTTTCCCCACATCTGACTTGCACTTTAAAACTTTAAAATGAAGGAAGGAATTGCTGGATAACTGCAGAATTTAAAAAAATCATAAAGGAAGACTTTGTTCCTGTTATATTTGGTTATTTCCTTTTGTGCTATTCATACGTATTTAGGATTGCTTACACAGACAAACTCCAAGAATTATTTAACATGGAGAACTTTTAGACCACAGGAGAAAAAGCAACTGCTTGTTTATCTACTAATATCAAAAAGCATACTTTTTTTAAAGCTTATGTATACTTGAACAATTAGAAGCTTAGCTGCAACCCACTAGTACTGGAAAGCTTATGAACCAAACATTTAAAAGTATCTCTGCTGCAATAATGCAGGAAATGTTGTGAAGCATGCAGTAAACAAACTGCAATGATCGCCTGCAATAACAAAAGGAATTTGTTACTTACAAAAGCCTTTGAGAATTCCTCACCCCAAACTCAGGGCAGCTTTAATTTTTCAAGAGGTGCGATAAGCAGCACGCACAAAGAGCAATGAGTTGGATTTACTGCATGTGTACAAATTAACTGAGCACTGGCAACTGGCTCCCGAGCCCCAAAATACAGGTAACAAGACTTACACCTGCAAAAACTGTGCTCAAATCTTAAGACTCTGAAATGCCACACCACCCCAAATACATAAATTACGAAACAGCTCAATGTCAGCAAATCAGTGTCAAATATTTGGGATGCTAGCCTTGTGTCCTATCAGAAACAGAAAGCCTGGAACTGCAGGTCTCCAGTCAAATAAAGCATTTGTTTCAAGCAAAGACAGATGGCAAGCTAGCAGGCATTGAAAGTGTCAGCAGCCATGATGGAGGACTGAGCCCACACCTAAGAGCTAGTGGAAGTTTTAAATCTCTATTTTTACACAATCTCCACATAATAGGAACAGGATTTTAACCTGCTCTATTTGAATTAACACTATGGCATGTCCTGCTTTGAACAACAGGCAGCACTGTAAGAGACACCATGCACCTGTACAACTAAAGTATGAACAGATCCTAGCACTAAAAAACTCTTTCCCAAAGGCCCTCTGTCCCCCAAAAAAATCAGCCCTCTCCAACCTGTGGAAGTCCAATATTCATATGCTTGGATGCTGGTGAGAGGCACTGTCAGCCCTAGCAGCAACTTGTAGATTAACATCAGGCAAGGATGTCAAGAGTACAGAATACGTCACGTATTTAGTAGTCAGGTCTTCTACTAGTTCTTCTAGTTCAGGAAGATGATACATGTATTTGAAAGTATATTGGATGTAAGTGAATGTGACTGAAATGAAAAATACGGCATATACAATGGAAACTCATTATATTGTGAAGTGATACAGAAAACATCTGGATGTCATCTTAAGAGGTTGGTGTTTTTCCTGATTAAGGAAACAGCTGCCTTAGTAAAATTACTCATATCCAGCAGTAACAAAGAGTATCTTTTAGCTCAATTTTTCTGTTAAGCCACAAGCATCTGCTTCCTAATTTTCTTTTTATTTAATCTTGTGTACCCAGCCCAAGTGCTGTAACAACAAATTTCAATAGCTGCCTCATTTTATTTCTTGCAAGCTATCATGACTAAACAAAGAATAGCACTTTACATATGAAACTTTCCTTTCAAGCAGGTGACCATTGAGAGGTGATTTGCAACACCATCTGTGTGAAAGCAGGGGGTGGGGTGGAGAAGCCTAATAAACTGCATGAGGAATCAATAATTACATCCTCAGTGCAGCATAAAGTGCTTTCAAAAGATTCATTCCTAGGCCTGTAAATCTGACTGTATATTTTAATTCCAATACCATTAAGTGATTTAGAGTGATGCCTTCACTCTAAACTACACCCCTAGACCATGGTGGCAGGCACAGAAAAGCCTAAAATCACTCTGTGTACATAAAGAGAATTCTATTTGCTTTTTAATGGTAACTCGGTAGCAAATCGGGAGCTGTTTGTTTCAGCCAGTTTTATGTGGCACTTGCAAATTTCTTCCAGGCATTAATGGCAAGAGTTTTAAATGATAGTTATCAAATATACAAGTGTAACAATGTGAATAGGATACCAAGGGTGCTTACTTTAATTGTTCTTCCACTCATTTTTTTTCTAACTTCATTTACTCCCTTTAATATTTTACTCCAACACCAGAATAACAGCTTAATGAAACAGCTTACTCTCATCAGTTTGAATCAAAAAGGTCCTTGGACAAAAGGGCCCAAGACTCAGCATCTCCCATATTCTGCCATCTCCCTTGAACCAACCACTAGCAAACCTGACCAACTCACTGAGCAAATGGAAAAAAAGTAACTGTTCTTTCTTTTTCCTCTGCTTCCCCTCAAAAAGATGTCTTCCTCAATCACTACATAGTCTTAATCTGACATCATCACAACTATTTTATGTCAGTTACTTGTATCATTCAGAGGCTGATCCTCAAATGGTTAAAATTTACACTGACAGTGTCCTCAGACCAAGTAGCACGGAGTAGCAGTACTCCAGCCAGCTCAGGGTTTGTTCTTTTTGGAGCTACACCCATTGCTCTACAGCAATTGTGCTGGGTCTGCAGCGGTAGTGCAGTAGCACTAAGGAAAAGCTTCCCTTTTCCCTGTTGTTTTCATGCAAAGTGCTCCTGATAGCCAAGGGCTGTGTTTTTATGAAGCTCTGAGTGAAAGCTCACAGAAGTACAGCTGAGGTTGGAAGAGACCTGTGTGGAGAGCACTCTGAAGGTCATCTGGTCCAACTGTCCTGCTCAAGCAGGGCCACCCAGAGCTCAATGCTGGGGAACAGGAACGTGTAGAGATCGCTTTTGAATATCTCCAATGACAAGGACTCCACAATCTCTCTGGGCAATCACTGCAAATCACTGCAGTGCCCAGCCATCCTCATAGTAAAAACGTGTTTCCTGATGTTCAAAGGGAACCTCTTGTGCTTCAGTTTCTGCTCAAAGTTCTATATAAATGTCATATGTGTATTTTGGCACAGCATTAGGACATGGACATGGCAGTGTCATAGTACAGGCCTAAGTGACTATTGTCCTAGCTATATCTTCAGTAGACACTGCAACAATCTATTTATCAAGAGTCTTGTCTTGTTCTTAGTGGCTCGATTTAGAATGAAGCAAGCAGTAAATTTATAATAATAGCAACAATAAGAACAACTAATAACTAGTGAACTACGTGTAATGCACGTTATGAAAGGATTAGCACAAGGAACAAAGTACGATGAGAATCCAAACTGACAAGTTTGAATACTGAAGTTTTAAAAACAAGCCATGATTTTAGGCACAGAATTACAGAGTTCCAGGCTTTACACAGTCGTCATTAAACACAAAAAGCCTAAGAAGTTAATTTGCATTATTCTAATGTCCTTTGCCAGAGACCCTATGCTTTACTTCATGCATAGGCAGTTCCACATTCCACTGCCCATTAGTTTGATGTGTTCATGGATACAAAGAGAATAAGTTAAACACTACTATTTTAGAGTGTCTCTTACACTCTTCACACATATATAAAATATAATGAGTATTCACTGCAAATTAGTGCCGAATATTAAGGCTATCCCATGTTTAAACAGTAAAGTGCTTCTTTTAATCCTTATACTAGGATTGAAGTCAACAGAGGAGTTTCCAGATTTTGTGATCACAGATACTAGAAACAAAGTAAAATGATCACAAGCACAAAGACAGTGCCAACAGTCACTCTGTTAGATCTACAGCATGGATCACTTATGAACAAGCCATTGGATCATAAAACTCTTTCATTGAGCTTTCTCTACCACCAGCAGCTACAGACTACTTCTGTCTCACTTGTATAGATAGATGGGAAAGAAATCAACTGTTTCAGCTGCTTCAACCCTCAGGTTTCAGTGGATTCTCAGATTATAAGTAAATTTGTTTTGGTAAATTCCATTAAAAGCAATGGGATTGAGGACGTGCCATTTAGTTAAGTGCAGCTTGGATTCGCGACCATGGGAACAGCTGAGCCTGACCCCATGGTGAGTTTGATAACACCAGCAGTTGCACTGATGCATTCTTAAGTTATTTTTCAAGGGGAGGAATAGGTTAAAATTTAGCGTACTCTGCAGGTTCCTTTCCCCACAACACCTCTGACACACCATCTGTATAGCTTTTTATGTAAGTAATGTAACAAGAAAAATCTTCCTCTGTACAGCAGCACAAAAAGATCATGGTTTCTTAACTCAGTGCTTTCTTATTGCTGAGATTTCTCTGACAGACAATAGTCATTGAATTGTCTGATGAATAACGGACAGGATCAAAATGAGCCTGAATAAAGTGCTTGTATATCTTCCTTAAATTAAATATAAAGATGTGAACTCTTGTAGTTCTTTTTATGTAAGCCAAACAGGAGGCTTCAAGAAAGAGGAACTATGATTTAAGAAGCTGCTTTTATGTTGTAAGTTAAATCATCAGGCAGACTAATTCAATTCCTTTCTGTTTACTGTAAGACTATTTCTCTTACTGGACAAGCCATAAAACTGAAGTGACTAAAGTATAAGGAGACAAGCAGACATTTCCAATTCTTAAGGACCCAGAAACAAGTCGTCTGACTGAGTAGCAGAGCTGCCAGCATATCAAATTTATGAGCAATTCAATTGCTTCTCTGAATTTCCTGCAGTTAAAACTTTTTTACAGCTAAACCTCAAAACCATTCCTGTAATTAAACAGCCATAAGTTGTACTCTCTAAAGATTAACCCTATTTTTGAATGCTGCACATATTTGAAGAAAGTAGTAGTTGGAAGTATTCATAAAGACTTCAAGTATGCATATTAGCATGTGTACATTGCTTTCCATGCCCCCACTTGAAGCATGAGAACAAAAAAAGGCCTAACAACCATGTAAACTCTCTCCATTTTTAATAAAACTCATTACATGGCTGTAGTATTTTATTTTATTCTTTAACTGAACACTTCACATAGCCAATTCTAGAGAGAAGCCCTTTCAGGCTTCACTAAATTATTTCTATATTTAATGGCATGTAAGTTAAAACATTAGAGTACCTTAACTGTACTTTTGAGTTGGAACTAGATAGAAGAAAAGTCTTCAAAGTATGATTTAGAAAAAGGGCATCTTAGTCACCAGCTCCACTCATTAATTCTATTACCAACTGTCAGAGTCTGTCAAGAAAAGAAAAAGGCTGATTAAGTTCTTCTCGTTATCTCAGTAAATCTTCACTTTTGACCTTGGGTCAGTTAATAACCATATTAACTCAACAGAACCTTCAAGCAAATCAGAAGAGCTGACGGCATTTAACATTGAAGTAATTCTACTCAGGCGTGCTGAGAACCACCACTGTAGTTTCCTGCAGCAGTGTGGCAATCACGGCCCAAAGCATTACAGCAGTAGTAAATCTGCCTGGAATCAGGAAGATTATTTATTCTTCCCTCTAGAGTATAAATGGAAATAAAAGCAACTCTGGAAAGAAAAGGCTGAGCACAGACTGAACCATGTTTGTAAGAGATACCCTGCAAGCAGCAAATGCTGATGAAAAGGTTTCAGTTATTCACTAGTTTTGCATGATAAAAGAAAAAAGATTGAAATTGTCTGTATACTATGAATAGTGTTTTTAAGAACAAGTTGGGGAAAATAGCATCCTTTAAGAAACGGCATTGTAAGCTGCTGACTTTGTTCTGCAGCTGTTAGTTTGAAGAAAACAACAAAAAAATAGTTTTCAAAGAAAAATGGAAGGGAGTGAAGTTCATAGCATATCCCTTTCACATGATGATCCTTAGGATCTATTGGACTGTAAAATTATCTAGTCATGCCTGCAAAAATTAAGGACAACTTGGCCCCCAAGGGACAACACAACTTTAAAGCAGTAACAGGACTGAACCAGCTTCCAAAAACAACTAGTACGGTTATTTTGCTTAGCCTGCAAAAGCAGATGATTGCCTAAAGACTGAAGAAAAGAAACAAACCAGATGCAGCTAGTTCTTCAGATGAACTAGTTACAGAGTCTTTTTGGTAGTTCAATGCATTTGAAACATCATAAACAATGGAACTGGCCCTTTATGCCAGAAATAAGACAGCTCCGTTAATTGAAGGTTGACCGTACTCCAGTAACACTGCTGCTGGAGTGATCTTCCTTGTTTGCTTTAGAGTTATGTCGGTTTACACAAGGTTTGGATGTTAAAACAAGCTTTTGAACTTTCATGTAGCTGAATGACAAGAGTGCCCTCATACTGTACTGTTTTCATTAGCTACCATTTGAAGGAGTTCATCAGGGTTGGGTGGGTTAAACTAAGCAATTAAAGGTGTTGAGTACAGAATATCAGAGCTAAACACATCAAACAAAATCCAAGTTCTTCAGAATATTTTACCACTTCCTGACTGCTCTTGTATCCTATGCTTTACTAGGAAATTAAACAGTCAGATGGCTGACCAGCTAACACCTATGGGAATAAAAAAGCTTGTATACGTGTTGACAAAAGACTTACAACGTAAACAGTGAGCTAAGAAACTGAATCTGCTGTTTAACTACATTCTAAATTATTTTTTCTTGAGGAAACCAAGCAAGATTCGTATGAGACACTGGGGCACTACATACCACTCCTCTTTCTGCTTTCACATCTTCATGTTCATCCTCTTCTCAGTTTTTGGCTTAAGAAAAGTTTGCAGTTTGCCCAGTTCTGTGCATTTAGCACCTGGGCAAAATGAGCCCTTACATTTACTGATTGGGGGAAAACGAAGACTTGTCTTTCAAATGCTTCATGACAGCTTTAGGGGCAATCACCTGCCAAAAATACAAATTCCCATTGGCATCTATCATGCTGGAAGTGGCACGGGATTTTTCATACGAACATCTTTCCCAAATTCCTTCTCAATCATTTGCACACAGGGTGCAAATACAGTCTGCGTATGGCAGAGGCAAGCTTTTGGCACAGATAATACAGGAACTGGACTCATTTATCAACCACAACATTTATCAACATTATTCAACTGTTGCATTTTTACAAACAAATGGCAAACAAAGCATGTGGATTCCTGCAGTTTTTGAAAGATATGGGAGAAACCTCCCTACTCATCTTACAAATTTTTCAGATTTCTGTTGCCTGAAAATAACAAACAATTGATCCTGCCAAAAAAAATTCCACTGGCCAATTAGCACTCACCATTAAATTGATACCAAGAGTTGGCGCTAACTTAAAGCCAATGAACCTTGTTTGTATCAGTTTCATTTTTGATCTGCTGAGCAAGACGTGTTGCAAGTGCAAAGGAGACTTTTAAAAGAGTATCTGTTTCTTCTGCAGCAAGTATGCCATTATCTCTACCTATTGCTGGAGACATGAAGAGCATGCAAGAACAGCAATGATGTTTTTTCTGCTTCTGATTTCAAGCATTCAATTTTCTCAATGATTTTCAGTTAGCTTGAAGCAGCAGAACTGGTAGGTGGCACAAAGTGGTGTTTTGTAATGAATTTCTAATCTGATCCTTCAAAGAGCAAATTGGATAAGAAACTTCCCAAATTTCATCACACATTTCTGTTTACTCAAATTGTATTTAAAATACTAAGAATTAATTAATGCCTACATATTTTTTACTAGAAGTAATTTAAAATTTTGAAAAGAGATACGAAAGTAGAAAGATTCTTTGCTAAAGTCAGATTTGGAAATCTGATGGAATGCCTTCATCACCGCCAACAGAATCAAAAACATGGTAATCTTCTACTGGATGGTTTATGCTTTTATCTTCTCTAAGCTAATAAGAGGAGGATGTTATCACCTACTTAACTCCCAACTTAATGAAAAATAACCTCAGACTCAGTCTATGGAGACAAAGCACAAAATGGAATCTCACATACACTAGTTATATATTGTGAAATATTTAGATGAAGAAATGAAGATTTACTCCACACCCAGAGTAAAAGAATATTTTCATTTGTACTTTTTTGGGGAAAAAATCAGTACAACGATTAAATAACATCTATTACTTATCACCTAATTGAACTTTTATATCACATCAACAGAGAGAATATACTTCCCAAATATTTTACATAGCCCAGAATTTAGGCAGGATAATTAATGCTGATCTATTCCCACTGTCAGCACCGAGATATTTTTATGTTGCTTTCATTTGCAGAAAGAAGTAAAATTCTTGGCTGTAATGTTATACATAAGAATTGTTATTTAGACATGAATATTATATTTCCAACTATCTAAATGCTGCTTGCAAATTGCTCCACAGAACCCTGTACCTAACCATATATTGTACATTTCCTATTAATTCTGCAGAGCAACTCCACCACCTCTTCAGGCAGCACGTTTTCATCCTCCTTTTACTCTTCTTTATTACTGCAACTGCATTTTGTGCTGCAAAGTGACAGAACTGAAAACTGAGATAAAAAAAGAGAGAAATGTCTTGGAAACAACTTCTTTGCAGGTGCCTGGTGATTCTGGATAGACTGTTAATAGCATGTAACATCTTCTGTACAGTATACTAACCTGGATGCAAAGAATTCCTCTTTAGGGTCTATCTAGAGCTGCTGCTGCTCACAAGGAAAGCACTCACACTACTATTTCTGATAGACATTCTCCCTCCAACTGTTCTGTAGAACCAGAATGAAATGAAACTGCAGGAGCTAGTTGAAAGCCAAATCCTCAGAAGAAACAGCTCCCTCTCATCTGCTTGAATTCTACTTAATAACATAGCTCATGAGCTCGTGTCAGTCAAATATACCAGCTGTTACAATCACAATCTGGTATTTCTTAGGTCACATTATCATCCATTCTCCTTTCTAGCAATTTACCATCAGCCTACAGTGGTGTGGAGGTGAGCAGGGATTTCAGTTAAAATTTTTGTAATGAGCAGTGAACTTTTTGGTTATTTCCAAAGTCAACATATGAATGCAAAAACATGTCAAATAAGTTTGCCATGGAACAAAGCAAATTTTTTTGCTGTTTGGAGAACACTCCCCAAACAAACTCTCTTCCGTTACGCAAAATGGAAACCACTAAAAGTGAAGAACATAGTTATGTACAGGCTGGAGTTCTAAACTGATGTTTCTCAGACCAAAATCAGGGCTCTGACTCCTGGTTTCACAGTAGGCTTAGTTATGGCAGCTGCAGCAGGCTGTCACCGCAGCTTCTCAGTCTCCTGCTGTGGGCATTCACACTGATGACAGACAAACAAAAGCAAAACATACCCACTGCTGGACTCCAGCAGACAGCAATTCATTGAATTAAGGCAAATTGCCACTCTTCCCACTTTACATTAGCAGAGTAGCCTGAGGGCCCTTATTCTGAGGCACAAAGACTGTTGGTGATGGCAGCTGATTGTGTGCCTGGTGCTGGTGCCTGATTGCGGTACAGGGGCAAAGTCTCCATCAGGCTTCAGGTACTTAGACCTGGGAAACAGTTCCCTGTCAGTGTACACGTGGAATCGCTAACTCCACAGCAGAGAGGGAAGAGAAGGAAAACCGAGAAGCAACACCTTAATTGTAAGACTGGAAATCCACATCTCTGTTACCATTCTTCCAATTTTCCTCAGAATTAAGTGTGGGGTCAGCTTGAGCAGCACAGCTGCACAGAGCAGCTGAGCAAGTTGCACTGGGAGAAAGGGGACACAAATATTAGGAATGAGAAAACTTTTGGAGTAAAGGGAACCTATTTGAGAGAGATGGGTTTCACCAACACTGACAGTGTAACTGCACTGCAGGAACTTACGAGACAGAAATAGAAGACTGAAGGGCAGTCTGCTTGCAACAGCGGAACAGTCTACATAAAAGAAGCTCTTAGGAGTCAAGGTTATCTCCAGAATGTGAATCCATAGGGATTCTGCAGTACATTTTGATGCAGCTAACACAGAAAGTGAACAGCATTAGATTTATTAAAGGTGGTGAAGAGACTGCAATGGCAATGGAGATTACAGACTGTGATTGTGGGAAACAGAGGAGATTTTAAATCCTTCTCTGTCCCTGAGTAGGCTGTTAAGTGCTACATCAGAGCTGATATAAACCTTGCTTTTATACATTGTAATGACAGCTTTCTGCAGAAACTCAGACTCGGTAGGAGAAAAAATAGCTCTTAACTTAGTTTGACATATTACTGTCTAACAGGGACCACATGCCCCAATTCAACACACTGTTTTAAACAAAAGGTTCATTTTGGCAATGTTTAAGTTTGGAAAGAGAATCAAGATGACCAGCGGAAATGCACTTAGAAAGGAACAGCCAGATGGTTAAATTGCTTGGAGATGATTTGGAGACTAAAAGGCGAGGTTCAGAGTCCAAAATTCTCAAATTAAAAGGCTCAGATGACTTCTACCTTCTTTTGGTATGGCTGTAAAGAAAGTAATTAAACTATATTGAGACCAAGCAAGGAATACAGAAACTGATAATGCTTGCAAGTTAAACAAAAACTCTTAAGGCAGACTACATGTAATTTTTGAAGAACAAGTTTAAAGTTAAAAAAAAAAAAAAAAGAGAGAAACATGACGCCTGCTAGAGAGCCAGGAGAAACAGTAAGAGATGTCTGTTTAAAAGAGCATAGTGCATGAACCAAAGCCATTGCCAAAAAGATAAAGCTGCCCCCGTGTTTGGTCTTGAAGAGCCTAGGCATGTTCCCATGCAGGAAGGTTCTTCAAAGAACAAGCCTAATGGACTGTTGCAATATGGAGGCTGGACTAGATGATCTCTTGAGGTCACTTGCAAGTTGAATGGCTCCAGGTTTAAATTAAATACCAAGTTAAAAAATCGTAAATCTATAAAAATGAAAGAGAGCATAAAGATAATTTCAGAACTCTATAGGAACTAAAACATGACACCACTGAAATACTGATGTATTGCTTCAAAGTGGCAGCAGATGGATGGTAGGTGGGAAACAGGACCCAAATCTCAAAAAAAGGCTGCAGAAAACCACAGGCAATTGAAGTCTTCTAGTTTGTGGCACACAGGGAATTCTGCCGCCAGTCTGTGAAGATGATTAAGGAGGAGTTAAGTGGCATTCACAGAGAAGTGATCAAGCTGATACAGTATGCCTGGAGTTTCAAACAGCATTAGAAATCAAGCTTCCAAGACATAAAAGGAAAAGTCCTCTTGTTAACTAGTGTCAAGTTAAGTGAGAGGAAGCAGGAGATAAAACAAGCGGTCAATTCTCATGCTGGTGAGCTAAGATCCCTAAGGCACATACACTGGAACTTAATCACGATGTTCGTAGAAGGCCAATACCTTTGTATAGGTGACAAACTTCATTCTCCTACCATTCAAGACTG